>PYAF01001377.1:142809-153381 GCA_007407185.1 Glycine tomentella | reverse complement strand
CTGAGCTTGAGAGCATCCTATCTGATAGTTATAATATGTCTTCCATGTCCACTCACTCAGCAACTGTTTCAGAAATTGAAGTCCATGGTCCAAATGTGGCAGCTATCCTTGAAAAATTGGAGACCCTTTTGGAGACCTCCCTTGAGATTCTCTCTTCTGATGATGAAGTCAAGCAACAATTCCATCATGTTTTGGAGCATCTTAGCCAATTTAAAGACCAAGTCCCTGTCAGGCTTTATGCTGTGATTTACAAGTTAAAAAGTTTCATTGAAGATGTTGATATCAGATATGTGACTACCCAAAAAACTATCCAAGATTATGATCAGCTTCTCCAGTCAAGGTTTCTTCTATCAAAGCAATTGGAAAGTGCCAAAGCTCAACAGGACCAAATTAATTTGAAAGTCTCAGAAGCTAAAACACAATTTGAAAAGATCAATTCTGAGATTGATGAACTATAGCACAAGTTATATGTGCTTTGGTTGTGACTAGAGACAAGCTAAAGAGAGCATTGGACTCTTGTGATGCTGAAAATAACAAGCTAAAGACTCAGGTTGCAAAATGGGTGCCAGAATGCAAGAGTATCATCACAGCTTTGAAGGAGTCTGAGACTTCTTACAAAGTGGCCCTAACCGATAAGAGGAAAACCGAAGATGAATGGGCGGATCTGATGAAGACCTTTGTAGCTAATAAGATTTGAATCATCTCAATTTATGCATATCTTGACATTAGGTCTTAGCCATATGCTCTTGTTTCACCATTTTCATTATTTTGTTACCTTTCTAGGCTGACAATGAACATTTGGTTTCTCTGATGTTACATTGCAATTTTCCTTGCTATCTGTCTATCTGTTTAAGTTCACATCAAATTATTTATTTTGCCAATTTACTTTCATTTCTAACAATTTTGTGACTATCAAACATGCTTTCTTCTCAGTTATTTTGATCTGACACAATATCAGTTAGCATTTACTATTTAGGTTGGACTCTCAGACTAATAATAAAACAAACTGAATTGTACTCTTTTATTAATCTTATGCTTGTTTTATTTTTGTTTATTTAGAAAAGAAAATCAAATTTTTATTTTTTAGAAAATAGGATATTTTATATTTTTTTTTAGTTTTTTAGTCGACAAGGAGTTTGCTCTCACTCCTACGTATCCCCGACTGCAAGTTCTTTTGTAGAAAATAGCTTGTGTGTTGGGTTGATTTTATCATTTTATTTTTTGAAAGATTTGTTTTAATCGCGCAACAAAAGAGTCATTAAGATGTTGGACCTTGAAATAACGTTTAATATGAAAAAAGAGAGAGAATCACTTAAGGTATTGGACCTTGAAGCGATCTTGAGTAATATATGAGTTTTATTAAGAAAAAAAAAGGTGCGTGAGCAGAAAAAAAAGTGTAAATAGTAGTTTTAAATTTTTAACAAAAATGGGCTAGGCCTAACATGGTAGAAGGTGCGTGCGTAAAAAAAAGGATGTGTAAACAGTAGTTTATATTTTTATTTCGTTTCAGATTTAACAAAAATGGGCTCAGCCCAACATGGTAAATGATACATGTATAAAAATAAAGGGCGCAAATAACAGTTTGCTCTATTTTAGAAAAATAACAATAACAACCAAAGGGGAGAAGAAAGAGGAAAAAAGATAAAAGAAAAGAATGAGGGGAGACCTAAAATTCCTTCTCTTTCATTGGTTGAATATCAAATAACATAACTTTTTTTACTTTTTCTGTTCACTTGAGATTTGTGTCTCCTTTAATTTTCTCTTCTGTGTATTTTTTTTTGTCTAGACTCTTCCTTTTTATAGTGTTCTTTCTCCTTCTATCATCTTTATTCTTTCCCTTTTTATATTTATTGTTCTTACTTTCCCTTTTTTCTTTTTCTTTTTCTTCTTTTTTTATTTTATTTTATTTTATTATCTTCCTTTCCTTTTTTAAATTTTTCGATTATCTTCCTTTCCCTTTTTCTTATTATCTTTCTTTCCCCCCCCTTTTTTTTTCTCTTTTCATTATCTTTCTTTCCTGTTTTATATTTTTTTCTTCCTTTTTTTTCATTTCTTAGTTCCACCATTTTTTTTTAATTTTTTTCTTATTTATCTTTTTTCCTTTTTTTTTCTTATTTTTGGTACCCGAACAGAATTAGGATATGATAGGTCATTATTGTATTTTTAATTTAAATTTAGTTGTTATGTATTATTTGTCCTCAACCTCGACCTCATTATGGAACTAGCCATTAATAAAACTAGTCATTACAAAACTAGACGTCGTAAAACTAGTCGTTACAAAACTAGTTATTACAAAGCTAGCTGTTACAAAATTAGTCATTGTATAAATAATTGTTATGAATGATGATATATAATTTTGCAATCTTTTCTCATTCTTGCATCTTCTTATAAAATAACCCAATCTTCTAATTTGATTTCCAACACTTAAGTTAGGCATACAATGGATCCAAACATCAATTTTGATACATGAGGAACTTGAAGACAACACCGATGAAGAATACACGAGGAACTTCAAGACAACACTGACGAAGAAGTCATAAGATTGAATTTTAGAGCCAACAACAAGTTGACAACACTACTCAGGACAGACAAAGAAGAAAAGCAATGAATTAGAATTGTGAGGAGGGACATGATCGATTGTTTAATGACTATTTCTCACCAATCCTATATACACAAAGACTCAATTCTGATAAAGTTTCTGCATAAAAGGCATGTGTTTCTTCGAGTTGTAGAGGCCCTTGGCAATCATAAGCAGTATTTTCAAATGAGTGTAGATGCAATGCGTTGAAAGGGTATATCACCATTGCAGAAGTGTACTATTGCTCTTTGTATATTGGCTTGTGGCTCACCCGCAGACAGTGCGAACAAGTATATTTGGATTGTTGAAACCATTGCAGTGAAATACTTACATAGATATGTATCAAGCATCTGTATAATATTTGGGGATGAACACCTAAGGAGGCCAAATAAAGAAAACATTGGAAGACTACTACAAATGGGAGCAACATGCGGTTTTCTAGGTATATTAAGTTTTATTGATTGTATGCACTGAGAATGAAAAAATTGTCCAATTGCGTAGAAAGGTCAATTTTATCATGATGATCATGGTGAGCCAACAATGATTCTTGAAGTCATGGCATGACAAGATTTGTGGATTTGACATGCATTTTTTGGTACTACATATTCAAATAATGACATTAATGTGTTAAATGCATCTAACGTGTTTGAATAATTTTTGTCAGGACACCAGCCCGTAATACAATACACAATGAATGAAACCCAATATGATATGAGGTATTATCTAGTGGATGATATTTTATTTGGACTTTTTTGAATTTGTGAAGACCATCTCAATGCCACAAGAAAAAAAGAGAAAGTTATTTGCATAAAGACAAGAAATCAACAAGAAAAGATGTGAATCGTGCGTTTGAATTGCTCTAATATTGATTCACAATTATACATGGTATGTCACGTTTCTGGGATGATCATGCAATGAAGAATATAATTTATGCATGTATCATATTGCACAATATGATTATCAGGGACGAATGACACAACATCAAAATTATATTGATTACGATAATGAAGATAGTGACATGTCGACAAACAAAGTGTCTTTGGGTGCTTAACTCAATTTTAGATTAACATGCTTTCAAAAGATATCAAATGTTCATGACAAAGAAATGCACGTTCAACTTCAAGCATATTTGGTTGAACATATTTAGAAACGATTCAGAAAATAAAATAATGAAAATTAATTTTATGTAAATTTATTTATTTTCCATTATTATTTTTTTCTTCAATGTCATTGTGTTTAATTATTTGATAATTCAAAATTTGAATTAATTATTTTATTTCAACCATAATTAATTGGAAGTAAAAAAAAGATTTACTACTATTTTAGTCCTTAAATTTTTTTAAATTTATGCTATCAATTGCCAATTTTTTTTAATCAATTTTTAGTTCTTTAACTTTTATTTGGCTATAACTTTTATTCCTTCGATAGCACTGTCGCAGCGCCACCAAAAACACTAGATTTTCTCTAACATATGTGGTAGAGGGGTTCCTAAGTCATTCTCTCAAGGACACAAACACAAATAGGATCCAATTCTGTGCGGTAGGCTTATCACGATTCATATCTACCGAACTCAATTAGAAATTAATCTTCTTAACACTCATTCACATGAATTGAAATCAAAATCACAATCCCTAATTAAAGTGAATTCAGGCACAGTTAACGGTTGATTTGGGGCCAATTACCTAAACTCGATTAGATAAGATTAATCAACCCGAAACTACTGCAATTCAAACCTCAATACGAATTCAATATCATGAAACACATAGAGTAAGGTGCAGTGTGCAGATGCCTGCGACTTCGAGTGGACTTTTTGACCCTGAAGGAGTCCCAATTGGCTTGAGCTTGTGAGAGACACAATTGTAGATCTTCGTGTTAGCTTTCCATAGCCACCAAGTTTTCCCATATCCGAGGTCTGTAGCTCCAGTTATGTCTTGTACCAGACAACAGCATCACCATGAGGATTAAATCCGAAAATAACACAAGATTAATAAGTCCAATTATGACCAATAACCAACAACTCGGCCAATGCGTTAATATAAGCATAAAAACTGTGTCAATTATGTTCAGCCCAAAGTCACAAATTAGTGCCTCTAAAGTGCTTTATCATTTTTAACTTTTTTTTTCATCTTCATTTTTAATCCCTTAAAAAATTAAATATAAGAATGAAAAAAGTTATAAAAGACTAAAAATAAAAATGAAAAAAAAAAAGTTAAGAAAGTAAAAGCATCTTAAAACTTTTAGAGAGATTAAAATAAAAATTTTACAACATTTAGGAACTAAAAAAATTGTTTATCCCAAAAAATATAAAAATTATGAATTTCTTAAATTTTTAAAATTTCTTATATATCTCGGAACAAATTATATATAAATCTCTTAAAAATAAGATTATAACGTGTGACCACAAAAACTAACCCGAACTTCGCGTACGTAATGCAGACATGAACTTTTATTACACTGACTACAGTCTACACATGTTGACTTTTCTTCTTTCTACCCCATCTCATCTCTCAACTAGTATTTTGTTTCTCTTGAATCATCCCTTTATTAACTCTAAGGCAAAGTAACGTTTGTGTAGCACTCAAAACTCAAAAGTGGTCGATCGATCGTAATGGCTAATCAGCAAATAATCAACCATGCTTCTTCTTCTTCTTGTTCTTGTGTGGCCTCTTTCAAAAGGTATGATGTTTTTCTTAGCTTTCGAGGTGAGGACACTCGCGACAACTTCACAGGCCATCTATACGAGGCTCTCTTTCAAGCCAAACTCGAAACCTACATAGACTACAAGCTTCAAAAGGGTGATGAGATCTCGCAAGCTCTCATTGAAGCCATTGAAGAGTCACAAGTATCCGTCGTCATCTTTTCAGAAAAGTATGCTACCTCCAAATGGTGCTTGGATGAAATATCCAAGATTATAGAATGCAAGGAGGGTCAAGGACAAGTTGTTATACCCGTGTTCTATAAAATAGACCCATCACATATAAGGAAGCAACAAGGGTCTTTCAAGCAAGCGTTTGCGGAACACGAGCAAGATCTTAAGATTACAACTGATAGGGTGCAAAAATGGAGAGAAGCTCTCACAAAAGCAGCTAATTTGGCTGGGTGGGACTTTCAAACTTATAGGTACCATATCACAACTCTACCTTTCTTCTTAATTAATGATCTTGTTTTTCCAATCCCAACAAAGGAGTATGATCTTGGTTTTTTTTTCGCTCTTAAGGTTTATAAAATCCCGAGATTTCATATGAACTACTGAAACTTAATAAAAATATACTTCAAATTGTGTGTCTTTTTATTTTCAAACTTTTGTTATCTGAACAAGAATTATGTTATTATAATTAAGATGACAAGATTCTCCATGTATATAACAACTGAATTATAATACATAATTTCTATTAGGGGAAAAGGAGGCCAAGACAGATTTGGTATCTGCATAAGACAGACACACCAAATACTGGACAATGGTGAATACAATTAGATTTGTTTAACTGTTAACTGTTTTAAAAGAACCATTTTTCTTACTGTGGAGTTAGAAGAATGGAGAGTATAAGAATTATAAAGTATCACAGAGTAAATACACCTAATAGTTTCACCACTTGTCCATAGATTAATTAGTCATACGTATTTTCGTTTTTCTTTCATTTTTTTTTATATAATTGACTTGTGATATGTTATTTCCTTTAATGTTTGTGCCATTTTTATACTAGGACTGAGACCGAATTCATTAAGGACATCGTTAAAGATGTTTTACGAAAACTGAATCTCATATACCCAATTGAATTGAAAGGAGTGATTGGAATAGAGGAAAACTATGCCAGCATTGAACCATTGTTGAAAATTGGCTCAAGTGAAATTCGAGTGATTGGAATATGGGGCATGGGTGGCATAGGTAAGACTACCCTGGCAATTGCTTTGCGTGTCAAACTGCTCTCTCAATTTGAAGCTGATTGCTTTCTGGGAAATGTAAGGGAACAAGCAGAGAAGCAAGGTTTAGATTTCTTACGCACAAAACTTTTGTATGAGTTGTTACCAGGAGAAAATTATCTTCATGCAAATATGCCCAAAGTTGAAGATCGTTTTATAACCAGAAGACTTAGAAGAAAAAAGGTTCTTCTTGTTTTGGATGATGTGGCTTCCTCAGAGCAGTTAGAAGATCTAATCGATTTTGATTGCTTCGGACCAGGAAGTAGAGTGATTGTAACAACTAGAGATAAGCACATATTTAGCCATGTTGATGAGATATATGAGGTAAAGAAATTGAACGACCGTGACTCTCTTCAACTTTTCTGTTTGAATGCCTTCAGAGAAAAGCATCCCAAGCATGGATTTGAAGAGCTATCAGAATGTGTAATTGCCCATTGCAAAGGCAATCCTTTGGCATTAAAAGTTTTGGGTGCAAGTCTTCGTTCAAGAAGTGAACAAGCTTGGAAAAGTGGATTGAGAAGGCTTCAAAAGATTCCAAATGTGAAAATTCATAATGTATTAAAATTGACTTTTGATGACTTAGATCATACTGAACAGGATATATTTCTAGACATTGCGTGCTTTCTCAAAGGAGAATATAGACATCGTGTAATAAGTGTACTGGAAGCTTGTGATTTCATCCCAGCCATTGGGATAGAAGTCCTTGTAGACAAGTCTCTTCTAACTATTTCACCTACAGATACAATAGAAATGCATGACCTGATACAAGAAATGGGTTGGAATATTGTTCGACAAGAATCTATCAAAGATCCCGGAAGAAGAAGTCGATTGTGGGATCCTAAAGAAGTGTTAGAAGTATTGAAATATAACAGGGTTAGTACAAGTTCAGTTACATATATTTGAAAATGCAAGCATGTTTGTAGAATGCAGCTAGTATGATTGCATTTACTAACTAGTATTCAAATTTTTTTATTTTTTTGTCAGGGAACTGATGCAATAGAAGGCATAATTTTAGATTTGTATAAAATTGAGGATCTACATTTGAGCTTTGATTCGTTTACAAAAATGCCTAACATAAGATTTCTTAAATTCTATTATGGGGCGAAGGACTCTAGTAAGAGATGCAAAATATACCTTCCTTTGAATGGTCTTAAGTCATTTTCTGACAAATTAAGATACCTTCACTGGCATGGATATTGTTTGGAGTCTCTGCCATCAACCTTTTCTGCTAAATTGCTTGTTGAGCTTGCCTTGCCCAGAAGCAACCTTCAAAAGCTTTGGGATGGAGTTCAGGTATGAATCTGTCTATATTTTGTACTTTTACTTTCTTACTTGAAACTCCTCATGTGATAACTCTTCATTGGTACAGAATCTGGTGAATTTAGAAGACATCGACCTTAGTTTCTGCGAAAACCTGGTTGAGGTCCCTGACTTATCGACGGCCACAAATCTCAAAGTGGTAACTCTTACTGAGTGTAAAAGTCTGCGTCAAGTTCATCCATCCATTTTGTCTCTCCCAAGGCTTCAGGCTCTGGATTTAGAAGGCTGCACTGAGATTCAAAGCCTTCAAAGTGACGTCCATTTAGAATCTCTCCAAGACCTCCGTCTTAGCAAATGCTCATCTCTCAAGGAATTTTCAGTATCCTCAGTGGAACTTGAAAGATTATGGTTAGATGGCACGAACATCCAAGAATTGCCCGCATCAGTTTGGCGTAGTGCAAAACTCTATCTATTGAATGTACGAGATTGTGACAACCTCGATGGTATTGGGGACAAGTTTTCATATGATCCGAGAACAGCATGTGTTCAGACTCTGGTCCTTTCTGGGTGCAAACAACTCTGTGCATCGAATCTGCATTTTATTCTTGATGGTTTGCCGTCTTTAACATATTTGGAGTTGGAATATTGTTGCAAATTACGAATGCTCCCTGACAGCATTGGCTCATTATCATCATTGGAGAAGTTAAAACTAAGTGGAAGCAATGTTGAGAGCTTGCCTGCAAGCATCAAGAACCTTTCCAAGCTGAGAGACCTTTATTTAAATGACTGCATGAAACTTACGTCTCTACCAGAACTTCCACACTCTCTGCAGTTGTTAAGAGCAGCTAACTGTACATCTTTGGTGGCAAGCTTCACTCAACTGAACATACGCTCTGGTTCTATTTTGGTCCCTGGAGGCCATGTTCCTGATTGGTTCAGCTTTCATGCTGAAGGGGCTTCAGTAACTATTCCACATCTTCCACATGCTGGCTTATGCGGCTTTGTTTTTTGCGTCGTTCTTTCTGCGTTACCATCCAATAGGGAATTTGGATCTGTTAAATGTTTAATCTACAAAAATTCCAAAAGGATCGATGGCGGCCAAATCACCTCATTGGATCTACGGAATCTGAGAATGGATCATGTGTTACTAATTTTTCCTGACATCACAAAAGGTGGAAACCATTCCATCCTTAAGAAATTACGAAAAGTTGAAGTCGATTCTGTGCTTACGAGATTACTAAAAGGTGAAGTCTTTGATCCTCTCAAAATATCTTTTGAATTCTTATCGAAATATGGGGATGAGATAAAGGGGTGTGGGATATTCCCCATATATGCCTCTGAACAAAAGGGGTTGGAGTTGGAGTTTAGGGATAGCTCTAGAGATATTGTTGAGTTAGAACCCGACAATTCTAATGATATTGATGAGTTACAATTCAAAGGATCTAACCATAACAGCGAAGACAACCAGATTAAGAAATTGGAGGAAGTTGTGCACCAAACAATTGCTACAGGTTTGAAGCATGTAAAAGTGGACTCAAATGAAAATTCATGTCACGATTTTGTAGGTATGAAACTTGAACCACTCCCTCTTCATACCTCCTTATTTTTGCTTCATTATGATGATCGATTCTTAAGTATTAGCATCTACAAATACAAAAAGATAATACTAGCCGAATTAGGTTACGTGATGATTTCCGAAACTCTTAAAACTCTTATTTGAGGCGCCAAAGGATCTAATGCCTCGATATCATGATGATTTCACATTCTTAAAAAGATTAGATTATTGTGAGAATTCGGAGGGTAAATTTAATAAAAGTAACTACAGGATTCTCTAACATTCGTTAACACTAGCTTCGATGGTTTTGTGTGAAGGACGACTAGGATTGGTTGCAAAAATTAATAATTAATTTTTTATTTTGCTTCTTTCAGTTTTAACAGCAGGTGGTACAAAGAGAGAACCACAAAGTTTGAAGGAAGAGGATTACTATATAAGTTCACCTGAAAATCAAGTAAGCTAGTGACTAATAATGTATTAGTACTCTACCCTTCTTCTTTTTAGCTAAATTAAGAAAGCATTTTTCTTGTCTCTTACTACTCTATATATGTCAAATTAATGTCGACATCTATAATAAACTTTGCTCAACACTATTTTTTCAAACCTTTTGCCTTAATTTGACAAATAACACTAAACATATTTATCAGATTATCCCCTTTGACGCTCCAAGTGCTTCCAAGATAGATTCGAATGTGACAATTGAAGTGTTAGAAGAAACAGACTTGACATACAATCAAGTAGACAAATGTTCTACGCCAATCATGTTAGATGAAGCTCATGCTCCTATGGAGAATGACAATCTGCATCAGGAACCAGATTGGGATCCAATTTCTGAGCTTGAGAGCATGTTATGTGACAGTTATGAGAGTTTTCCATTGTCAACTCTCTCAACTACTGTTTCAGAGACCGAAGTCCAAGGTCCAGATGTGGCAGCTATCCTTGTAAAATTAGAAACCCTTTTGGAGACCTCCCTTGAAACTCTCTCTTGTGATGATGAAGTCAAGCAACAATTCCATCAAGTGTTGGATCAACTTGTCCAATTTGAAGAGCAAGTTCCTCTTAAGCTTCGTCCTGTAACTAACAAGTTAAAAACTTTCATCGAAGATGTTGATGTTAGATATGTGACTGTCCAAAAAACTATCCAAGATTATGATCAGCTGCTCCAATCAAGGTCTCTTCTATCAAAGGATTTGGAAAGTGTCAAAGCCAGACAGTACCAAATTAATTCTAAAGTCTCTAAAGGTAAAATACAAGTTGA
>PYAF01001377.1:124827-142709 GCA_007407185.1 Glycine tomentella | reverse complement strand
TAAAGTCTCTAAAGGTAAAATACAAGTTGAAAAGATCAATTCTGAGATTGTTGAACTAGAACAAAAGTTAAGGATTTTGGTTGAGACAAGAGACAAGCTAAAGAGAGACTTGGACAATTGTGATGTTGAGAATAACAGGCTAAAGACTCAGGCTGCACAATGGTTGCCAAAATGCAAAACTGTCACCACATCTTTGAAGAAATCCGAGACTTCTTACAAAGTGGCCATAACTAATAAGAAGAAAGCCGAAGATGAATGGTCTGATCTGAAGAAGACCTTTGTGGCTAAAAGATTTGAATTGTCGCCAGCTTATGCATATTTTGACATTATGTCATAGCAACATGTTCTTGATTTACTATTTTCATTATTCTGTCACCTTTCTAGGGGTACAATGGATTTTTTGTTATTCTGATGTTGCATGGTTAATTTTCTATGCTGTGTTAACTGTTTATTAGGTTCACATTGATCAATTTATTTTGCCAGCTAACTCTACCGTGTGACTTCATGACCCCCTACTAAAAACAAGGAAGCATATAGAAAGAAACAACATCAAAGTAGCTGTATTTAGTTATTTTAGTTATTTACAGTAAAATAGAAGCAATTTATTTTGCCAGCTAACTATGCATCAAAGTTGCTATATGTTGCTTACTCGGTAAGTGCACCGGTCGCTCAAGTAATACAGTGATAAAGAAAGGGATTTGTCGTTCCCAACGAGGATTGTTTGTCCAATTAAACTATAAATGATATCGATAAGTTGGACGCGAAATAAAATGAATGAATGAAATTGTTGTTGTGTGTGGAATAGATTGAAATGAAAAACTAAGTGTAAACATAAATAAATATCAACAGCAAGTAAATGGATAATAATAGGTATAAAGATGTAGCTAGGGCAACCCACACTTAATGCTCCTCCCAATGAGAATGTATTGTTTACTATACTCAAATACCTAAGCTACTCAGCTCATGTGTTTTCGTAGATTGACTAAGCTTTGATTCCTCGCTACTTAGTTCTTTAACTCGCACTCCAACCCTAATCCCTTAGTGATTTTCAGTGAGTTAAGCATTAGGTAAACACACAAATAAACCCAAGCCACAAGCACCCATCCCTATTCCTAGGTAATGTTAGCAAGTTACCACACTTAGTTCCAAACTAAAGCCCCAATATGTCTATTGTGAACCCTAGTTCTAAACTCTTACCTAGGTTAGCTAAGTCTAAGCAAGAGATGAAGAAATAAATGCAGAGTGCAGTAATATAGCTTTGGATAAATGAAAATATAGCATTCAATACAACCCAATGGGATTTACATCAAGTGCTTTGGCCCTAACTACAATAAAAGCTCAGCCAACCCTCATAATGAGTGGCTGAGATACAAAATGAAACATACCCAGCTGAAGCAAGGAAGAAGAAGATGGAGATGCAACCCCACTTGAGCCTTCAACTCCCTTAAACCCTAGCTAAGGAACCCAAACTTCTAAACCCTAGATTTTGTGTTTTCTCCCTCCAAAACGTGCATTCAATGCTGGTTGGTGAAGTATTTAAAGCCCTTCCTTTGAAATGTCTGTTTTGCCCTCAATTTTCAGCTTCTGTGACCTGTGGCGCTCTTGGCGCCAGCACGGCGCTCCCAGCGCCAAGTTCTAGAGGATGTGGCGCTCAAGGCACGGGAACGGCGCTCCTGGCGCTGGCTGAAGGTGCTTCCGGTGCTCCTGGCGCGGCATGCGGCGCTGATGGCGCCGGTTTCCAGAAGAGATGGCGCTCCGGGCACCATAGTGGCGCTCTTGGCGCCAGATGACAGTGGTTGCGACGCTGGAGGCGTGGGATTGGAGCTCTTGGCGCCAACTTGCAGAAGAAGTGGCGCTCCTGGCGCGGATTCGGCGCTCTGAGCGCGGGCCTTCAGTGATGTTGGCGCTCTTGGCGCCACGCCTGGCGCTGATGGCGCCAGCTGGAATTCCAAGCTTGGTTCTTTTCCTTCTGCTTTAGGCCTTTTCTTGGTATTTTTGGTCGCTTTCCTGGAAAATTCATCAACATAGCTCAAATGACATACAAAGAGGGCAATAATGAATGCTTAATGCTCAAATATTGATCTAAAAGCTTGGAAAATCCTTATATGCTAGGCGCATATCACTATATTTGCACTAACAGATTATTACATTATTGTAGTAGACTTAAATGAATATTAAGTAAATTGAATATCTCATGTACATGGATTTTAATATAATGACTAATTTTGCAAGTTGTTCTTCCCCTGTTTTGCCCTGTTGCTGCATCTTCCTTGGACTTTTTGAGGGGTGGTACCTGGTTTAATGACACAAAAGGTTCTTCAAACACTACATGTCATTTCTTTAAAGAGCCACCACATGTCATATTAACTGTCAAGTGTTAGATTTACTGGTCCTTTCCCTCATTCAGTGGGAATTATATGGTCCTCTATGGCTCTTTCACCCCCTAGCTAGTGAATAAACATATATGTGCAGAACAAACTTTTACAAACACATAAAATAGAATTATATATAAAACATTACTAACTTTTATAAATGATCACAACAAAATAAGAATAGTTTATAACATAAAAAGAAATTAAATTCAATTTGACAAAAATATATCTTTAAGAAAAAAAACTATAATACATAAAGGTTAAACAATCAATACTATAAGTAACAGTTAATACTATAACACCTAAGCACGACTATGATATCACTATCACACTCGGTGGGTTTCAATCTCATTGTTTTCTTGTTCATCGTTATCACCTCTAAATTTAGTCCATTAAGAAAAAGAGTAACAACTTCAAAAAATTCATTCCCTTAAAATAAATTTATTTCATCTTCAAATGGTTCACAGTCACAAATTTGGGGGGTCAAGATTAAAGAATCTTGAATGTCGTTGGTCACTCGTCTTTACCACCTACGAATAGGGACATAAAACAACAACCTGAAGCAAGTAGGACTAAAAGAAAAGAAAACTGTTTTTTTTTTATTAAAGGATAATGCTTTTATTTATTGAACCCGGTTTACAGGCCTGATGTGTGTACTCGGATAGTATCTATAATTATCCAACCTGAGTATCCAACCTTTTTTTAGGAGTATCCATGCTTAAGAATTTCTCTTCTATACAATGAACTATGACAATACATTTTCAATACCCAGTGGAAGATTCGGGTAGGTTGCATGAGATCGTAGTTCAAACTTCATTATTGTCCACCAAAAAATGATAACACGTTTTGAAGTGGACTTTGACGGGGGAGATGGGGTTCACGACCCTGTTAGGTAACTACGTGACTTAGAATTTTTAGTTGATGAAATTTCTATTTGAGGGGAAAGGAAGGGAGACAGAGGATTTTGTGGGGCAAACCATACCAAGAAGTAAAGATTTGCTTATATTTTTATTGATCTGACATCTTAGGTGAATTGTAAACTAATTACCAAAGTATCATAGTTTGTAATGTCAAGAGTGATTTTTGTCACTTTCACTGACAGAACACCTAAACGCAAGGTAAATTTCAGCCTGACACCTTGTGCAAAATACCAATACATGTGACAAAAATCACCCTTGACATCTAAATAATTTACAAACTACACTATTTATTTGAAATAACCAGTTTAGTAAAAAAAAAGTCTCAGGCTTCCTTGCCTACGTATTACTGTTTAGGTAAAAAAAATTCACTTAATTATGCACTTTGGAATTAAGTAATTGCCGAGAGGTGTCCTTGCATCAGTCCACTTGACCAAATTATGAAGGAAATTTTCATGAAACTTCTATGTCGATTCTAGGAATACCTATTCACCAGTCCTTAAAAACCTCATGGCGATGGCAACACCAAGAGAATTAATCATCCATTCTCATCTTTTTTGGGCTTGATTTTGGAGGGATCAGCCTCTCGTGATCAACATCAGTGGCTTGATCTCCCCAAGGTAATATATGCTTTTCCTTTTCTTTTTCTTCCCTTTATTTAGCTCACTTTTTTTCCATTAATTATAACCTCATGTATAATTTTTCTCTGTTGCACACTACAAACTCCTGTTTCAGTGAAGAATCTGTGTACTTGGCTAATTTGATTGCTTCTTGTTTTGTCCCATTTTGGCTGAGAGAGAATGGGTCAAGAGTTTTCTCCGTTTTGTACATGTGAATGTTGTCTTGTCTGTGTAAAGAAAATTATGGAACGTGGACTTTCAAAATGTTCCCATCCTTTCAAATTGGTACATCTAATTTTCGTCTTTAAATCAAAGCTAGTCTAGATATACCTCTCATCTGAATTGTGTTTAATATGTTAGTTTTAATATTTCTAGCCTAATTATGTGTTAAGCAATTGTTAAATTGCTAGAAAGTAGAAAAAAATGCAAACGCTTTGAGTTTTCATTTCCTGCTGCCATCCGTATGAGTATGACTCTGAAGTTTTTAACATGATCTTGAGCTGCAAAACTTGAAATAATTGAAGCATGGTTTCTCTCCTTAGAAAGCTAACACATGTGGTTTACACGTTTAAGTTATTTTCTTCATTTGTTGTCAACGTTGATGTCAGAGTCAAGGTTTTTTAAGCATAATTTAATGTCTTAGCAGCACGTACTATTTTGCTTTGATATTTTTTAACTATCCAAACCCCTTCTAATGCAATCTTTGAAGTTGAACCCAGCTTATTGGACTTCAACCTTGTTTGGCGATTGAATGGAAACACGTTTTTGATGGAAAAAATAATAATTTTTAATTTGTTGTCCATAAGTACTAATCCACTTGTTTGTCAATTTTCTTGTCAATACTTTATAAATGACATTTCATATATTATTCTTCAGATTATCACTTTGACACTTCAAGTACTACCAACATTGATTAAATCAGACTAGTGAAATGTCAAAAGAAACAGACTCAACTGACAATCAAGTGGATACATTTTCTGAGCCTGTCATGTTGGAGAGATTTCATACACTTATGGAGATTAACAATCTGCATCTTGAACCAGATAGGGATCCAATTGCTGAGCTTGAGAGCATCCTATCTGATAGTTATAATATGTCTTCCATGTCCACTCACTCAGCAACTGTTTCAGAAATTGAAGTCCATGGTCCAAATGTGGCAGCTATCCTTGAAAAATTGGAGACCCTTTTGGAGACCTCCCTTGAGATTCTCTCTTCTGATGATGAAGTCAAGCAACAATTCCAACATGTTTTGGAGCAACTTAGCCAATTTAAAGACCAAGTCCCTGTCAGGCTTCATGCTGTGATTTACAAGTTAAAAAGTTTCATTGAATATGTTGATATCAGATATGTGACTGCCCAAAAAACTATCCAAGATTATGATCAGCTGCTCCAGTCAAGGTCTCTTCTATCAAAGCAATTGGAAAGTGCCAAAGCTCAACAGGACCAAATTTATTTGAAAGTCTCAGAAGCTAAAACACAATTTGAAAAGATCAATTCTGAGATTGATGAACTAGAGCACAAGTTACGTTCTTTGGTTGTGACTAGAGACAAGCTAAAGAGAGCATTGGAATCTTGTGATGCTGAAAATAACAAGCTAAAGACTCAGGTTGCAAAATGGGTGCCAAAATGCAAGAGTATCATCACAGCTTTGAAGAAGGCTGAGACTTCTTACAAAGTGGCCCTAACTGATAAGAGGAAAACTGAAGATGAATGGGCTGATCTGATGAAGACCTTTGTAGCTAATAAGATTTGAATAATCTCAATTTATGAATATCTTGACATTAGGTCTTAGCCATATGCTCTTGTTTCACCATTTTCATTATTTTGTCACCTTTCTAGGCTGACAATGAACATTTGGTTTCTCAGATGTACATTGCAATTTGCCTTGCTATATGTCTATTTGTTTAAGTTCACATCAAATTATTTATTTTGCCAACTTACTTTCATTTCTGACAATTTTTGTGACTATCGAACATGGTTTCTTCTCAGTTATTTTGATCTGACACAATATCAGTTAGCATTTATTATTTAGGTTGGACTCTCAAACTAATACAAAACAAACTGAACTGTACTCTTGTATTATTCTTATGCATGTTTTATTTTTGTTTATTTAGAAAAGAAAATCAAATTTTTATTTTTTAGAAAAGAGGATATTTTATATATTTTTAGTTTTTTAGATCAATAAGGAGTTTGCTCTCGCTCCTACGTATCCCCGAGTGTAATGAAGAAATCAGACTTACGTAGTTCTTTTGTAAAAATTAGCTTGTGTGTTGTTGGGTTGATTTTATCTTTTTATTTTGAAAGATTTGTTTTAATTGCGCAACAAAAGAGTCATTAAGATTTAAGATGTTGGACCTTGAAACAACTTTTAATATAAAAAAAAGGAGAGAGAATCCCTTGAGGTATTGGACCTTGAAGCGATCTTGAGTAATGTATGATTTTTATTAAGGAAAAAAGGTATGTGAGCAGAAAAAAGAGTGTAAATAGTAGTTTTAAATTTTTAACCAAAATGGGCTAGGCCCAGCATGGTAGAAGGTGCGTGTGTAAAAAAAAGATGTGTAAATAGTAGTGTATATTTTTTTATTTCTTTTCAGATTTAACAAAAATGGGCTCAACTCAACATGGTAAATGGTGCATGTGTAAAAACAAATGGCGCAAATAGCAGTTTGCTTTATTTTAGAAAAATAACAACAACAACCAAAGAGGAGAAGAAAGAGGAAAAGAGATAAAAGAAAGGAATGAATGTATACCTAAAAATCCTTCTCTTTCACTGGTTGCATACCAAATGACACAACTTTTTTTTACTCTTTTTGTTCACTTGAGATTTGTGTTTCCTTTTTCTCTTCCGTGTGTTTTTTTTTTGTGTCTAGACTCCTCCTTTTTATATATAGTATTATTTCTCCTTCTATCCTCTTTATTCTTTCCTTTTTTATGCTTATTGTTCTTACTTTCCCTTTTTTCTTTTTCTTTTTCTTCTTTTTTTATTTTATTTTATTTTATTATCTTCCTTTCCTTTTTTAAATTTTTCTATTATCTTCCTTTCCCTTTTTTTTATTATCTTTCTTTCCCGTTTTTTTTTCTATTTTCATTATCTTTCTTTCCTGTTTTATATTTTTTTATCTCTTTTTTTCATTTCTTATTTTCATCATTTTCTTTTCCTTTTTTTTCTTTTCTTATTTATCTTTTTTCCTTTTTTTTTTCTTATTTTTGGTACCCGGACAGAATTAGGATATGACAGGTCATTGTTGTATTTTTAATTTAAATTTAGTTGTTACGTATTATTTGTCTTCAACCTCGATCTCATTATGGCTAGCCATTAATAAAACTAGTCATTACAAAACTAGTCTTCGTAAAACTAGTTGTTACAAAACTAGTTATTACAAAGCTAGCTGTTACAAAATTAGTCATTGTAAAAATAATTGTTATGAATGATGATATATAATTTTGCAATCTTTTCTCATTCTCGCATCTTCTTATAAAATTACCCAATCTTCTAATTTGATTTCCAAAACCAAAGTTAGGCATACAATGGATCCAAACATCGATTTTGATACATGAGGAACTTGAAGACAACATTGACGAAGAAGTCATAAGATTGAATTTTAGAACCAACAACAAGTTAACAACACTACTTATAATACCCCAGAGTTCTGGCACAGGGTGTCGTGCGGATAGCGCCAGAACTCCTGCTGAGCAAACCAGGTTTGAGGTGTGGCGCGATTAGCGCCAGACTCACTGGAACATAGCGCCAAGGGAGCCAGATTGGCGTGGAGAGCACCATGGTCTCTGGAGATTGACGCGAGGGGTGCCAGTGTTTGCAGCCAGCGCCAGGAGTGCCAGGGTTGGCGCGGGCAGCGCCATTGATTCTGGATGTTGAAGCTGGGAGCGCGGGTGTGGCGCTGTTAGCGCCACAGGAACCGACTTTGTGGCGCGGTTAGCGCCAGAGGTTGCGCGATCAGCGCCAGACCTCTGGCAGGCCCAGTATAAAAGGGGAAATCACGTTTTCTGAAGAGAAAACCTTCCCTTCTTCTTCCCCAGCGCCATTTCTGCCATGGGAGAGCTTCCCAAGCTCCCTTGACTTTTTTTCTTCACCCATATCACTTCCTAAACACATCAAACCCCCTAGAAATCAGTTTGAGCTTGAATCCTTCCTCCATATTCCTTGAAACCCCAGGGAAATCTCTTTCTCCAAGGGGAGCTGAAGAGCGCTCGAGTTGGCGAGGAATGACAGTGATTAACCGACATCAGGGCTAGGGAGAGTAGCCTAGAGGCCTTCTTCATCAGTTTTGAGGTAAGAAACTCGAGTTTCTCCGTTTGATTTGTGATTTGGGGTTTTTTTCATGCATAGTAACCCACTGTTGGTAGAGCTAGAATTAGCTCTGGGTCCTTTAGAGGAACTTGTTTAGAATGATGAGGGGATGAAGGATTAGCTCTTGGTTTGTGAATTGGTGAATGTTGGTTTTGGCTTTAGGTTTGTGCATGTGTGACTTGGACTGAGTCACTTGATATTAAGACATGCAAGAGCGTTGTTGATGGACTTGATGTGCCTGATAGGCCATGGAAACGATGTCTTGTGATATAGACCGTTCAAGCCCTATGGAAACCCCTGTGTAAGTAGGTTGTGAGAGCTTTGAGCTCATTGTGGATGGCCTGTATTGAGTCTATGGGAGACTCTGAGGCCATGGTTGAGTTGAGAAAGACCATTGAGAGTCTATGGAAGGGCTTGTGATGGATAAGCCTGATGAACCTTAAGTTAGATGACTTGAGCTGATGGAAAGGACTGAGATTCCTTTCTTTATGGCAGTTGAGGATTGCATGATGAGCTTATGCATGCTTATATGCTTGAATGGTTTGTGATATGCGTTTGTATGCCTTGTTAGGGCTCGACACTGCGAGTGTCAGGGACGCAGACCATTGCTCAAGGAGTGAAGCTGTAAGGCACGGCGTGCCAAGTAAGCTCATAGTTCTTGGAAGTGATTTCCTTACTCTTGTTTGCCACCTAGGTGGGTGATGGTTGATCTGCCATAGAATTTGATATTGTATGTGGCTGTAGTTAATGTGATATATATATATGGGTGATTGCTAAAAGAAAGGCCATTGTGGCCTGTTGTTAATAAGCTATAGCTAAACACTGTATTGGTGTTATGATGTGATTATATGAGAATGCGTGAATGATGGACACTGGGATAGTGTCATGTGGATGATACACCTGTTGACACAGGTGTGATTGGCCTTGGGCCTTTTGATGAATGAACACTGTGATAGTGTTCTATGGCTGAGTATGAGATAAAGACCATGGTGGTGGTCTGTGATTGAGGTTAAGATGATACTGTGATAGTATCGTGATTAATGAGAATTCTCTGGCCAACAGAATAGGTTTTATGGACTCCCTTGGAATGAGTGTCCGAAATGGATGATCTTCCTTGGGGGTGCCATGAAAGTCTTGAGGGATTGAGTGCTCCCTGTGTGGATGATCTCTCTCAGGCATGTGATTGAAAGTCCTGTCAGGCATGTGATTGAAAGTCCTGAGGGATTGAATGCTCCCTGTGTGGATGATCTCTCTCAGGCATGTGATTGAAAGTCCTGAGGGATTGAGTGCTCCCTGTGTGAATGATCTCTCTCAGGTAGTGGACTGTTAGTCCTGAGGGATGAGTGCCCTGTATGGATGATCTCTCCCAGGCACGTGGACGGGAAGTCCTGAGGGATTGAGTGCCCTGTGTGGGATGATCTCTCTCAGGCATGTGATTGTGAAAGTCCTGGGAATGATTGCCCTGTATGGATGTTCTTCCCCAGGCCAGGTTGTATACAGATATGTTGTATCTCTAAGAGAAGGGATCCCGAGGGGGATAAGAGCCTCTTAGATGAGTCATATCTGGATAAGTAAAGTCCTGAGTGGTTGCCCTCAGGCAATGTTTATATAGTTCATGAGGCGGTGCCTCTCTGATGTTGGAAAGTGTCCAATGGTTGACACTTGTATGATGGTACCTCTGTGAGATGGTTGAGAAATCTAGAATGAGGTGTTGCACCTCTGATGTTGATAGTGTCCAGTGATGACACTTGTTTTATGTTACCCTGGTAGCCGGGTTATGAGAACTAGGATGATGTCCTAGACTATGAGTATGGTTTTGTTATATGTGTGTGCTTGGAAGTGAACCAGGGAAAGGGAGGATCTCTCAGAACCCTGAGTTTATTGAGATCTTTATCTCACCCCTGTTGGGGCTATGGTTTTCAGGTGACTCTTGTAGAGGAGAGAAACGACCACAAGGCAGGAGGCCCTAGTAGAGTTTGCTGGCATGGCTGAGGGCTGTAGTAGAAGACCGGAGTGGATCTTCTTGGTTGATGCCGATCTTGGTTTTTCCTGTGTGGGGACAGGGTGTGTGTGTACACCCACTGTGTTGTACATATTTCTTTTGTATAACCACAGATGTGGTTTAGATTCTGAGATGTATATGTACAAAACTTGATGTTGTTTTGTATAAGATGATGATTTCCTCCTGGTTTTATGTGTTGAGTTTCTAGTATATCTGCCTATGTTTTGTGTTTTATGTTATACTGGATCATCAAGGGCTTGATATGTTGATGCTTCGTGATGTGTTATATATTTCATGCATAATGTAATCAAGAAATTTGATTCTTTCGCTTCAGCACTGTTTTTAAATAACGCTGTTAGCGCGATTCTGATATTATTAATGTTAATACACCGGAGGCCTACGGGGTGTTACACTACTCAGGACAGACAAAGAAGAAAAGCAATGAATTAGAATTGTGAGGAAGGACATGATCAATTGTTTAATGACTATTTCTCACCAATCCTATATACACAAAGTCTCAATTCTGATAAAGTTTCTGCATAAAAGGCATGTGTTTCTTCGAGTTGTAGAGGCCCTTGGCAATCATGAGGAGTATTTTAAAATGAGTGTAGATGCAATGCGTTGAAATGGTATATCACCATTGCAGAAGTGTACTGCTGCTCTTTGTATATTGGCTTGTAGCTCACCCGTTGACAATGCGAACAGATATATTCAGATTGTTGAAACCATTGTAGTGAAATACTTACAGAGATATGTATCAAGCATCTATGTAATATTTGGGGATGAACACCTAAGGAGGCCAAATAACGAAGTCACTAGAAGACTACTACAAATGGGAGCAACACATGTGGTTTTCTAGGTATATTAAGTTCTATTGATTGTATGCACTGAGAATGAAAAAATTGTCCAATTGCGTAGAAAGGTCAATTTTATCATGGTGATCATGGTAACCCAACAATGATTCTTGAAGTCATGGCATGACAAGATTTGTGGATTTGACATGCATTTTTTGGTACTGCAGATTCAAATAATGACATTAATGTGTTAAATGCATCTAATGTGTTTGAATAATTTTTGTCAGGACACCAGCCCGTAATACAATACACAATGAATGGAACCCAATATGATATGGGATATTATCTAGTGGATGATATTTTATTCAGACTTTTGTGCATTTGTGAAGACCATCTCAGTGTCACAAGGAAAAAACACTACTACACAAACCACTTTCTAAGACGCGGGTTTAAAATCGGTTGCCTCGAAACCGTCTTTAAATGTGGTGCGGTGGCATTTTAGTAATAAATTAGATCTTTTTAAACACGGTTATTCCAAAACCGCCTTCGAAACAGCTTTTCAAATACGGTTTTTGTGGAAACCGTCTTTAATCCGGCTTTATTTTTCTTGTGCACTGCTCTTGTCGGCCTGTTCCTTTCCTCTCATCCTCACATTTTCCAACCCGAACCCTAAATCCCTTCCCTCTAAGTGACCCCCTCCCTCCTCTCCTCCCTCGACCTCAACGGTGCGGCATGAAGCAGGGGAACATGGTGGCTGTGGTGACGTATGCGGCGCTGCGACAAGGGAGCGCGGTGATGGTGATGGAGAGGTTGGAGCTAGAGGCGCTGCTGTGGGTCGTGCCTCCGAGCCTGCTTGCTCTCTTCAACTTCCGTCGAATCTCACGAATCTTCCTTCCGTTCTCGTGCGGTCCACTCTGGTAAGAACACCTCTCGCACCCCTTCTCATTTTCTTCTTCTGTGTTAGGGCAAATGTGCCCTTTGTCATTCTTATTCTTTTGTGCTTTACAAACATTGAAGAGAGCATTGGGGCTTCCACCCAGGTTTGGGTGGAATGGTGATACTTGTGTCCCTCAACAACATCCATGGATTGGAGTGGATTGTCAATTAAACAAAAAGTAGTGTAAGTTTGATTTATTTAAGCATTTTTTGCTTGAGCAGGAGAGGGGTTCACAATGATATCTGGGACTAGTATGGCTGCACCACATATACCTGGAATTGCTGCTCTAATAAAGCAGAAACATCCACATTGGAGCCCTGCTGCCATTAAATCAGCCTTGATGATTACATCAACAACTCTAGACAGAGCAGGAAATCCTATTCTAGCACATATATTCTGAAACAGAAGCTATGAAGCTGGTCAAAGCCACTCCTTTTGATTATGGGAGTGGACATGTTAATCCTAGAGCTTCCTTGGACGCTGGCCTAATCTTTGATACAGGTTTGTTTACCTCCTCTCTCTAATGTAACTATTTTGTTTGTCTTGGCCCGTTTGTGTTCTGAGTTGACCAATCAAAAGGTGTGGTTGTGCATGTAATTTGGGTGCTGTTTTGAGTGGGTCTGCTCACTTTTGATACTAAAATGCCACTCTGGTCACTTTGAATCAACCAGCTTACCACCCTATAGCTGGCTGTACTTAGAGATGGTTTTGGTGGATGCCAATGCGTCATGGCTTGCAAATTCTAAAACCTTGTTTACTCTTATAAGTGAATTAAGTAAGTGGATCAAGTAGAGTTTGCTCAAAAGGTGTTTTGATGATATAAGGGACAAAAGTGTTTATATAAGCTATCTATCTAAGATATTATTATTTTTAAAGTCCTGTTCTCTCTTTTATATAATCTAAGACATAACAATTTCAGCATTTCATGTAGTTTTGTCCACTGTAGAAGGCTACTCCTAATTCTGTAAGAGAAACTAAATTTATAAAATTTGATTTAAAAGGTCATCGGAATGTAAGTTTTAACAATGAATATATGAAAGGGGCTGTCATTAATCATTGTTTTTTCTTGTATTTGTTCTTTAATTATTATTTATCATGGGAAAAGACTAGTTATTGCTCATGTGGGTGTGAAAACCTTCAATAAACTAACCCAGCAAGATAGTCTATTTGGCTACAACCTAGGAAACTTAAAACATTTTGGTTTATATCGTATCTATTTGGCATGAATAGATTTTGTAATTTTCATTCCATGCACAGAAATAGTAACTATACTAATATATGTGAAAAAGGATAGAGTAAAAACTCCTGTTGCTGATCTCAATGAGTTATAGCTAAACTTTTTAGTTGCAACCACTGTCGAGTCAAAAACATATAAAGCTTACATAAATAAATCAAAGGATGCAGAATTTAAGATACAATCTCCTGTTCTACTTTCAGAAAATTTAACCATAAGTCTCAACGAAGAATTCTACTTTCTATAAATTACTAGTAATATTTATAGTTCAGAAAGGTTTGACTTTTCTTATTCTTTCAAATTAAACAATACATTTTTAAATATTTTTTCTCTTTCAATTTGATATTCTCAAGAATTTTCTTTCTCTCCTCAAGAATTGCATTTGCGCACTACCATAGTAATTAACTAAAAAATTACTGTAATTTTCTTAGTCATTTTAAGTTACAAGTCTTTTATTTTTATTTGAATATTTAATTTTACTGTTATAAAACTAAAATATAATTTATTTATTTAAAACATTTATTTTAAATTTTTAATTTACTATGCTTATATATTTTAAATTTTAATTATATAAAAAGAAATATTTATTATGTAAAATGTACAAATTAAAACAGTACTAAGTATATTTAAAAAGGTAATATTTTAAAGCTATATAATACATGATTGGTGTGTTCATCCTCCCTTCGATCTAGAACGTAAACAAAAAAATATTTGTATCTTGATTTTAAATTAATAACCTTTTTTTTCATTTGATATGATTTGTTTTTTTGCTTAAAATAGGAATTGTGATATTCTTTTTCACAAACAGTCCATAATTAAAGATTATGTTGGAAGAAGTAACTTGTGTGTGTCGACTGACAGAGGAGACTATACGGGACTATTGAATTTAAAAGACCTTGTAGGCTTCAGTGAAGGTAAAGAACTTTGTATAGTTTTCTTGTTATAGGGTAGGCAGTAGTCGGTACCACTATATTGGTTAGTGCTTACTTTATTCTTGCAGCTCAGAGACAGGTGGAAGAGACATACATAAATAAAAAGAGTTCTAGATCTCTCACCAAATCATCAGATTAAAACTAAAAAGAAACATTGAAAAGATTTCAAGAGAAATAAACAAGTCAAGGGTTTGATCAAAATAATATATTACTATGGTTCGAGAGAAAATAAGAGTATCTACTCGGACACTACAATGGAAGTGTGTTGAATCAAGAATTGGTATTTACATACCCCTTGTATGCTTAAAATATTGTGCTTTATAATTTTTACTGATAGACTTCCAGCAATTGATTGCAATCTTTTTCAGATCGACAATGGAGAATTCTGCCAGGGAATTCCTGGGCAAAAGTAACTCAGCCACCCTAATAGCTAGTGTGGTATGCAAACATTTTCTAAAATTCCCTATTGTTCTGGGCATAAAATGTTTATCAAAGATCGATTTTATAATTATTTAATTAGTTTTTGTTTCTCTGCAGAATTTAGTTGAGATTAAAAGAAGGCTGTCATATAAACCGGAGCTTACTTACTCTTGGAATAGTTATTCGTAAGCTTAGGTTGTCTACTTCTTCCTTGGCTTATGATGTGTTCCTTATTTATGTTTAACATTAATTTGTCATTGTGTATCTGCTTTTTACTTTTTTTTATTGAATTGACAGTATGGATTAAAATATGTATGTTAACCTTGTTACTGAAACATTGTTTGTAGAAAATACTTATGTGTTATTTGGATAATGTGAGATGTGTTGTGGATGTATTGACAAATGAGTGTATTATTAACAACATGATTAATTGGTTTGTAGTTCAAATTTTGCAAATATTTTTATCAAATCAAGTTGGATAATTATATTAATGTTATTATTGAAATAAACAACAATTATTAGTTTTTATTTATGTATCCTAGAAAAAAGAAAATGTCCAAAAATAAAAATCAAGATGATCCCATTCTAAGACGGTTCTCAGCAAATCCATCTTAGAAAATGTAAAAAAACAAAAAAAAATATTAAAAAGCAATCAAAGACAGTTTCTACAATGACCGTCTTTGTTTCTATATATATATATATATATTAAAAAGCAATCAAAGACGGTTTCTACAAATGACCGTCTTTGTTTTCTGCCTTTTGAAGACGGTTCTGGTAACACCCGTCTTCGAAAATGTAAAATAAAAAAGAAAAAAAATATTAAAGAGATATCAAAGACGGTTATCATATATAATCGTCTTTGTTTTCTACCTTTCTAAGATCACCCGTCTTAGAAAATGTCAAAAAAATAAAAGAATAATATTAAAAAGAAATCAAAGACGGTTTCTACATAAGACCGTTTATGTTTCCTACCTTTCAAAGACGGTTCTAAGCACACTAGTCTTAGAAAATGTCAAAAAATAAAAAAAATAAAATATTAAAAAGCAATCAAAGACGGTTTCTACATAAGACTGTCTTTGTTTCCTATCTTTCTAAGACGGTTGTCGAAGATAATCGTCTTAGATTTGTAAAATATTTTTTTTGTATTTTTTGTGTGTCTTTTAAGACATTTGACTTGCTAAACCGTCTTAGAATGGTACATATAAAGACAATCTGTTAACCGTCTTAGAAAATATGAACTTTCAAATACGCTTGAAAAAAGGACTGGTGGAGAACCGTCTTTGTAGGCCTTCTGGAATCGTCTTAAAAGGGCTTTTCTGTAGTAGTAAAGAAAAAGTTATTTGCATAACGACAAGAAATCAACAAGAAAGGATGTGAATCGTGCATTTGAATTGCTCTAATCTTGATTCACAATTATACATGATATGTCATGTTTCTGGGATAATCATGCAATGAAGAATATAATTTATGCATGTATCATATTACATAATATGATTGTCGGGGATGAATGACACAACATCAAAATTATATTGATTTCGATAATGAAGATAGTGACATGTCGACAAACAAAATGTCTTTGAGTGCTTAACTCAATTTTAGATCAACATACCTTGAAAGGATAACAAATGTTCATGACAAAAAAATGCACGTTCAACTTCAAGCATATTTAGTTGAATATATTTAGAAATGATTCAGAAAATAAAATAATGAAAATTAATTTTATGTAAATTTATTTATTTTTCATTATTATTTTTTTTCTTCAATGTCATTGTGTTTAATTATTTGATAATTCAAAATTTGAATTAATTATTTTATTTCAACCATAATTAATTGAAAGTAAAAAAAAAAAAAGATTTACTACTATTTTAGTCTTTAAATTTTTTTAAATTTATGCCATTAATTACTAAATTTTTTTTTATCAATTTTTAGTTCTTTAACTTTTATTTGGCTATAACTTTTATTCCTTCGATAGCACTGTCGCAGCGCCACCAAAAACACTAGATTTTCTCTAACATATGTGGTAGAGGGGTTCCTAAGTCATTCTCTCAAGGACACAAACACAAATAGGATCCAATTCTGTGCGGCAGGCTTATCACGATTCATATCTACCGAACTCAATTAGAAAATCTTCTAAACATTCATTCATGTGAATTGAAATCAAAATCACAATCCTTAATTAAAGTGAATTCAGGCACAGTTAACGGTTGATTTGGGGCCAATTACCTAAACTCGATTAGATTAGATTAATCAACCCGAAACTACTGCAATTCAAACCTCAATACGAATTCAATATCATGAAACACATAAGAGTAGGTGCAGTGTGCAGATGCCAGCGACTTCGAGTGGACTTTTTGACCCTAAAGGAGTCCGAATTTGCTTGAGCTTGTGAGAGACACAATTGTAGATCTTCGTGTTAGCTTTCCATAGCCACCAAGTTTTCCCATATCCGAGGTCTGTAGCTCCAGTTATGTCTTGTACAAGACAACAGCATCACCATGAGGATTAAATCCGAAAATAACACAAGATTAACAACTAAGTCCAATTATGACCAATAAAAACTGTGTCAATTATGTTCAGCCCAAAGTCACAAATTAGTGCCTCTAAAGTGCTTTATCATTTTTAACTTTTTTTTTCATCTTCATTTTTATTCCCTTAAAAAATTAAATATAAGAATGAAAAAAGTTATAAAAGACTAAAAATAAAAATGAATAAAAAATTTAAGAAAGTAAAAACATCTTAAAACTTTTAGAGAGATTAAAATAAGAAATTTTACAACACTTAGGAACTCAAAAATTTGTTTATCCCAAAAATATAAAAATTATCAATTTCTTAAATTTTTAAAATTTCTTATCTCGGAACAAATTATATATAAATCTCTTAAAAATAAGATTATAACGTGTGGCCACAAAAACTAACCCGAACTTCGCGTACGTAATGCAGACATGAACTTTTATTACACTGACTACAGTCTACACTTGTTGACTTTTCTTCTTTCTACCCCATCTCATCTCTCAACTAGTATTTTGTTTCTCTTGAATCATCCCTTTATTAACTCTAAGGCAAAGTAACGTTTGTGTAGCACTCAAAACTCAAAAGTGGTCGATCGATCGTAATGGCTAATCAGCAAATAATCAACCATGCTTCTTCTTCTTCTTCTTCTTCTTCTTGTGTGGCCTCTTTCAAAAGGTATGATGTTTTTCTTAGCTTTCGAGGTGAGGACACTCGCGACAACTTCACAGGCCATCTATACGAGGCTCTCTTCCAAGCCAAACTCGAAACCTACATAGACTACAAGCTTCAAAAGGGTGATGAGATCTCGCAAGCTCTCATTGAAGCCATTGAAGA
>PYAF01001377.1:105602-122967 GCA_007407185.1 Glycine tomentella | reverse complement strand
AGGCGCCAATTCTGGCGCTCCAGGCGCCACTCTCCAGAATACACGGCGCCTTCAGTGCCGCAACCCTTACAGGGTTTTCTTCTTCTTCTTTTCTTAAGCTTTCCTCAAAGACTTCTAAAGCATGTTTATAATTCCTTAACTTATGCTTAATCCGGCTTAATCTAGGCTTAATCACATGGTTAAAATACAAGGTATTACACTGTGAAAGGGTAACCGATGCTTGACATTGATCTGAACCCAGAGATGGGTAATTATCATATATGACCATGAGTAACTGATTAATGACTGTTGTATTTGATCCCTGAGGAAGGGAATTAAAGTGCTTAATTCCTGATAAGGAAACTGATGTGTACTTGACCCTGAGAAAGGGAAACCAATGAACATAGTTATGATTCATTGGTAGCATGCTTTATTGTTAATGAGACTTGAATATGCATGTATGTAGATGCTGTGTGCTGATGTTCTGATCCCTATGAGAGGGAAATTGACATGTATTGATGTGCTATGCTTGAAATGTGAACTGAACCCTGTAATAGGGGATTGATATGCATGGCTTGGTTGTGATTGAATTGTAGTAGGTTTGGGTGAATGTGAAACCTGACTATGCATGCTATGATTGAATAGTATCCTATTGTAATAGGATAGATGACTTGAGATTGAGTAAGACCTGGTGTAAGATGAGCCTGTGATATGGAGGCAGCCTCCTACGTGGAGATGATCCCATATACACAGATGTAGCCTTCCCAGGCAATTGTATTGTGATAGAGGATGAGATGGCCCGTGATACATAGAGGAGCCTCGTGATCAGAGATGTGCCTATGTACACTGAGGTAGCCTCACCAAAAGGAGATGTACCGGATATATAGTTGATGCCTCGTGATCAGAGATGTACCTATATATCTAGATGAAGCCTCCGCTAGGGATTCATGCAAGAGATGTGCCGAGTATATCGAGGTAGCCTCCCCGTAAGGAGATGGCCTTATATACTTAGATGTAGCCTCTGCATGATGGTTATGGATGTGATAAAAGGTTGTACGCCATAATTATGCCTTAGTTTGGCTGATGATGTGTTTAACATGATTGAGGACAGGTGTATTGTGCTTGATGATTGGTTGAATGATTCACCGATGATGATTGTGATTGTGTTTGATATATATATTTATGAGTATGCCTTGATCTTGATACTGACGAATGTGTAGAAGATGAATTATTGATATAAGAAGTTGATTTGAGATGCATGTACATCTACTGAGTAATTAATTGATATGGATGCTCATATTATGATTATGTTATAATGTTATCATGAATGTGGTGCATGATGACCAGCCACAAGCTTACTCTGGTTTAGTTGGATAGACATATATATATAATGACTGTATATGTTCTGCTTATTTGTGTTTGAGACCTATATATATATATATATATATATATGTATATATTGTCAGTGAACCAGGGGAAGGAAATACCTTCAAGGGCCCTGAGTTTACTGAGATTTTATATCTCACCCCTTGTGTGGGGATATGTTTTGCAGGTGATTCTTCCAGAGCAGCAGAGAGATCCCAAAGCAAGAAGCCTATGCAGGATTAGCTGCTGGTGGATACCTTAGGATAGAGGATATGAGCATGTAGCTCAGCTGTTTTGTATTTTATTATGGTTTTGGGTTTTGATGTACCCTGATGGGGAGTTATATGTACTGTGTACAGTTTTGTATTGTACAGAGGAACCTTATATGTATATTCACCATATTATAGTGTACAGTGTTATACAGATGATATTTGATGATGTCACTATTAGTATTTGCTTCCAAACTGCTTAAACTCTGATTGATTATATGCTTGATTATGGTGTATGTTTGGTAATGACCCTGATTAGAAAATTGGGGCGTTACAGGTGGTACCAGGTTTAATGACACAAAAAGTTCTTCAAACACTACATGTCATTTCTTTAAAGAGCCACCACATGTCATTAACTGTCAAGTGTTAGATTTACTGGTCCTTTCCCTCATTCAGTGGGAATTATTTGGTCCTCTATGGCTCTTTCACCCCCTAGCTAGTGAATAAACATATGTGCAGAACAAACTTTTACGAACACATAAAATAGAATTATATATAAAACATTACTAACTTTCATAAATGATCAAAATAAAATAAGAATAGTTTATAACATAAAAAGAAATTAAATTCAATTTGACAAAAATATATCTTTAAGAAAAAAACTATAATACATAAAGGTTAAACAATCAATACTATAAGTAACAGTTAATACCATAACACCTAAGCACGACTATGATATCACTATCACACTCGGAGGGTTTCAATCTCATTGTTTTCTTGTTCATCGTTATCACCTCTAAATTTAGTCCATTAAGAAAAAGAGTAACAACTTCAAGAAAGTCATTCTTTTAAAATAAATTTATTTCATCTTCAATGGTTCACAGTCACAAATTTGGGAGGTCTGATTAAAGAATCTTGAATGTCATTGGTCACTCGTCTTTACCACCTACGAATAGGGACATAAAACAACAACCTGAACAAAAGCAAGTAGGACTAAAAGAAAAGAAAACTATTTTTTTTTATTAAAGGATAATGCTTTTATTTATTGAACCCGGTTTACAGGCCTGATGTGTGTACTCGGATAGTATCTATAATTATCCAACCTAAGTATCCAACCTTTTTTTAGGAGTATCCATGCTTAAGAATTTCTCTTCTATACAATGAACTATGACAATACATTTTCAATACCCAGTGGAAGATTCGGGTAGGTTGCAGGAGATCGTAGTTCAAACATCATTATTGTACTCCAAAAAATGATAACACGTTTTGAAGTGGACTTTGACGGGTGAGATGGGGTTCACGACCCTGTTAGGTAACTACGTGACTTGGAATTTTTAGTTGACGAAATTTCTATTTGAGGGGAAAGGAAGGGAGACAGAGGATTTTGTGGGGCAAACCATACCAAGAAGCAAAGATTTGCTTATATTTTTATTGATCTGACATCTTAGGTGAATTGTAAACTAATTACCAAAGTATCATAGTTTGTAATGTCAAGAGTGATTTTTGTCACTTTCACTGACAGAACACCTAAAGGCAAGTGAAATTTCAGCCTGACAGCTTGTGCAAAATACCAACACATGTGACAAAAATCACCCTTGACATCTAAATAATTTACAAACTACACTATTTTTTTGAAATAACCAGTTTAGTAAAAAAAAAAAAAGTCTCAGGCTTCCTTGCCTACGTATTACTGTTTAGGTAAAAAAAATCACTTAATTATGCACTTTGGAATGAAGTAATTGCCGAGAGGTGTCCGTGCATCAGTCCATTTGACCAAATTGATGAAGGAAATTTTCATGAAACTTCTATGTCGATTCTAGGAATAACTATTCACCATTCCTTAAAAACCACATGGCGATGGCAACACCAAGAGAATTAATCATCCATTCTCATCTTTTTTGGGCTTGATTTTGGAGGGATCAGCCTCTCGTGATCAACACCAGCGGCTTGATCTCCCCAAGGTAATATATGTTTTTCTTTTTCTTTTTCTTCCCTTTATTTAGCTCACTTTTTTCCCATTAATTATAACCTAATGTATAATTTTTTCTCTTATGCACACTACAAACTCCTGTTTCATTGAAGAATCTGTGTACTTGGATAATTTGATTGCTTCTTGTTTTGTCCCATTTTGGCTGAGAGAGAATGGGTCAAGAGTTTTCTCCGTTTTGTACTTGTGAATGTTGTCTTGTCTGTGTAAAAGAAATTACAGAACGTGGACTTTCAAAATGTTCCCATTCTTATGAAAGAGACAACTTACTTTCATTTCTGACAATTTTTGTGACTATCGAACATGCTTTCTTCTCAGTTATTTTGATCTGACACAATATCAGTTAGCATTTACTATTTAGGTTGGACTCTCAAACTAATACAAAACAAACTGAACTGTACTCTTGTATTAATTTTATGCATGTTTTATTTTTGTTTATTTAGAAAAGAAAATCAAATTTTTATTTTTTAGAAAAGAAGATATTTTATATTTTTTTTAGTTTTTTAGATCGACAAGGAATTTGTTCTCGTTCCTACGTATCCCCGAGTGTAATGAGAAAATCAGACTTACATAGTTCTTTTGTAGAAAATAGCTTGTATGTTGGGTTGATTTTATCTTTTTATTTTGAAAGATTTGTTTTAATTGTGCAATAAAAGAGTCATTAAGATTTAAGATGTTGGACCTTGAAACAACTTTTAATATATAAAAAAAAGAGAGAATACTTGAGATATTGGACCTTGAAGTGATCTTGAGTAATGTATGATTTTTATTAAGGAAAAAAAGGCGTGTGAGCAGAAAAAAGAGTGTAAATAGTAGTTTTAAATTTTTAACCAAAATGGGCTAGGCCCAGCATGGTAGAAGGTGCGCGTGTAAAAAAAGGATGTGTAAACAGTAATGTATATTTTTTATTTCTTTTCAAATTTAACAAAAATGGGCTCAGCCCAACATGGTAAATGGTGCTTGTGTAAAAACAAATGGCGCAAATAGCAATTTGCTTTATTTTAGAAAAATAACAACAACAACCAAAGGGGAGAAGAAAGAGGAAAAGAGATAAAAGAAAGGAATGAAGGTATACCTGAAAATCCTTCTCTTTCATTGGTACACAACTTTTTTTACTCCTTTTATTCACTTGAGATTTGTGTCTCCTTTTTCTCTTCCGTGTGTTTTTTTTTTTGTGTCTAGACTCCTCCTTTTTATAGTGTTTTTTCTCCTTCTATCATCTTTATTCTTTCCTTTTATATGCTTATTGTTCTTACTTTCCCTTTCTTCTTTTTCTTTTTCTTCTTTTATTTTATTTTATTTTATTTTATTATCTTCCTTTCCTTTTTTAAATTTTTCTATTATCTTCCTTTCCCTTTTTTTATTATCTTTCTTTCTCCTTTTTTTTTTCTCTTTTCATTATCTTTCTTTCCTGTTTTATATTTTTTTTCTTCCTTTTTTTCATTTCTTAGTTTCACCATTTCCTTTTCCTTTTTTTTTCTTGTTTTATTTTCTTATTTATCTTTTTTCCTTTTTTCTTTCTTATTTTTGGTACCCGGACAAAATTAGGATATGATAGGTCATTGTTGTATTTTTAATTTAAATTTAGCTGTTATGAATTATTTGTCCTCAACCTCGATCTCATTATGGCTAGCCATTAATAAAACTAGTCGTAGTAAAACTAGTTGTTACAAAACTAGTTATTACAAAGCTAGCTGTTACAAAATTAGTCGTTGTAAAAATAATTGTTATGAATGATGATATATAATTTTGCAATCTTTTCTCATTCTCAAATCTTCTTATAAAATTACCCAATCTTCTAATTTTGATTTCCAAAACTTAAGTTAGGCATACAATGGATCCAAACATCGATTTTGATACATGAGGAACTTGAAGACAACACCGATGAATAATACATAAGGAACTTGAAGACAACATTGATGAAGAAGTCATAAGATTGAATTTTAGAACCAACAACAAGTTGACAACACTACTCAGGACAAACAAATAAGAAAAGCAATGAATTAGAATTGTGAGGAGGGACATGATCGATTGTTTAATGACTATTTCTCACCAATCCTATATACACAAAGACTCAATTCTGATAAAGTTTCTGCATAAAAGGCATGTGTTTCTTCGAGTTGTAGAGGCCCTTGGCAATCATGAGGAGTATTTTCAAATGAGTGTAGATGCAATGCGTCGAAAGGGTATATCACGATTGCAGAAGTGTACTGCTGCTCCTTGTATATTATCTTGTGGCTCACCCGCTGACAGTGCGAACAAGTATATTCAGATTGTTGAAAAACCATTGTAGTGAAATACTTACAGAGATATGTATCAAGCATCTATGTAATATTTGGGGATGAACACCTAAGGAGGCCAAATAATGAAGTCACTAGAAGACTACTACAAATGGGAGCAACATATGGTTTTCTAGGTATATTAAGTTTTATTGATTGTATGCGTTGAGAATGAAAAAATTGTCCAATTGCGTAGAAAGGTCAATTTTATCATGATGACCATGGTAACCCAACAATGATTCTTGAAGTCATGGCATGACAAGATTTGTGGATTTGACATGCATTTTTTGGTACTGCAGATTCAAATAATGACATTAATGTGATAAATGCATCTAATGTGTTTGAATAATTTTTGTCAGGACACCAGCTCGTAATACAATACACAATGAATGGAACCCAATATGATATGAGATATTATCAAGTGGATGATATTTTATTCAGACTTTTGTACATTTGTGAAGACCATCTCAGTGCTACAAGGAAAAAAATAAAAAGTTATTTGCATAACGACAAGAAATCAACAAGAAAGGATGTGAATCGTGCGTTTGAATTGCTCTAATCTTGATTCACAATTATACATGGTATGTCACGTTTCTGGGATGATCATGCAATGAAGAATATAATTTATGCATGTATCATATTGCATAATATGATTGTCGGGGACGAATGACACAACATCAAAATTATATTGATTACGATAATGCAGATAGTGACATATCAACAAACAAAGTGTCTTTTGGTGCTTAACCCAATTTTAGATCAACATACTTTGAAAGGATAACAAATGTTCATGACAAAGAAATGCACGTTCAACTTCAAGCATATTTGGTTGAATATAATAATGAAAATTTATTTATTTTTCATTATTTTTTTTCTTCAATGTCATTGTGTTTAATTATTTGAAAATTCAAAATTTGAATTAATTATTTTACTTCAACCATAATTAATTGGAAGTAAAAAAAAAGATTTACTACTCTTTTAGTCCTTAAATTTTTTTTAAATTTATGCTACTAATTACCAATTTTTTTTTTTATCAATTTTTAGTTCTTTAACTTTTATTTCACTATAACTTTTATTCCTTCGATAGCACTGTCGCAGCGCCACCAAAAACACTAGATTTTCTCTAACATATGTGGTAGAGGGGTTCCTAAGTCATTCTCTCAAGGACACAAACACAAATAGGATCCAATTCTGTTCGGTAGGCTTATCACGATTCATATGTACCGAACTCAATTAGAAAATTTTCTTAACATTCATTCACGTGAATTGAAATCAAAATCACAATCCCTAATTAAAGTGAATTCAGGCACAGTTAACGGTTGATTTGGGGCCAATTACCTAAACTCGATTAGATTAGATTAATCAACCCGAAACTACTGCAATTCAAACCTCATTACGAATTCAATATCATGAAACACATAAGAGTAGGTGCAGTGTGCAGATGCCAGCGACTTCGAGTGGACTTTTTGACCCTACAGGAGTCCGAATTGGCTTGAGCTTGTGAGAGACACAATTGTAGATCTTCGTGTTAGCTTTCCATAGCCACCAAGTTTTCCCATATCCGAGGTCTGTAGCTCCAGTTATGTCTTGTACAAGACAACAGCATCACCATGAGGATTAAATCCGAAAATAACACAAGATTAACAACTAAGTCCAATTATGATCAATAAAAACTGTGTCAATTATGTTCAGCCCAAAGTCACAAATTAGTGCCTCTAAAGTGCTTTATCATTTTTAACTTTTTTTTTTCATCTTCATTTTTAATCCCTTAAAAAATTAAATATAAGAATGAAAAAAGTTATAAAAGACTAAAAATAAAAATGAAAAAAAAATTAAGAAAGTAAAAACATCTTAAAACTTTTAGAGAGATTAAAATAAGAAATTTTACAACACTTAGGAACTCAAAAATTTGTTTATCCCAAAAAATATAAAAATTATCAATTTCTTAAATTTTTAAAATTTCTTATCTCGGAACAAATCATATATAAATCTCTTAAAAATAAGATTATAACGTGTGGCCACAAAAACTAACCCGAACTTCGCGTACGTAATGCAGACCTGAACTTTTCTTACACTGACTACAGTCTACACAGGTTGACATTTCTTCTTTCTACCTCATCTCATCTCTCTCAACTAGTATTTTGTTTCTCTTGAATCATCCCTTTATTAACTCTTAAGGAAAAGTAATGTTTGTGTAGCACTCAAAACTCAAAAGTGGTCGATCGATCGTAATGGCTAATCAGCAAATAATCAACCATGCTTCTCCTTCTTCTTCTTCTTGTGTGGCCTCTTTCAAAAGGTATGATGTTTTTCTTAGCTTTCGAGGTGAGGACACTCGCGACAACTTCACAGGCCATCTATACGAGGCTCTCTTCCAAGCCAAACTCGAAACCTACATAGACTACAAGCTTCAAAAGGGTGATGAGATCTCGCAAGCTCTCATTGAAGCCATTGAAGAGTCACAAGTATCCGTCGTCATCTTTTCAGAAAAGTATGCTACCTCCAAATGGTGCTTGGATGAAATCACCAAGATTATAGAATGCAAGGAGGGTCAAGGACAAGTTGTTATACCCGTGTTCTATAAAATAGACCCATCACATATAAGGAAGCAACAAGGGTCTTTCAAGCAAGCGTTTGCGGAACACGAGCAAGATCTTAAGATCACAACTGATAGGGTGCAAAAATGGAGAGAGGCTCTCACAAAAGCGGCTAATTTGGCTGGGTGGGACTTTCAAACTTATAGGTAACATACCACATCTCTACCTTTCTTCTTAATTAATGATCTTGTTTTTCCAAGATTTCATATGTACTACGGAAACTTAATAATAATATAATTCTTATCGTGCGTCTTTTTATTTTCAAACTTTTGTTTATCTGTACAAGATCTATGTTATTATAATTAAGATGATGAGATCTGCATTTAAATAATAACTGAAATCATAGCAAAAGTTATAATACATAAGACAGATTTGCTATCTGCATAAGACAGATAAATCAAATATTGGACAATAGTGAATACAATTAGTTTTTTTTAACTGTTAATTGTTCGAAACTAACCTTTTTTCTTATTGTGGAGTCAGAAGAATGGAGAATATAAGAATTATAAATAACCTATTTGGATAAGTTACAAATACTTTTGAGAACTTTTTTTACTGAAAATATAAAACTTTTCCAATAGAAAAATTTTCAAAAACACTTCTAGCAACCAGACTCAAAGTATCATAGAGTAAATACACCTAATAGTTTCACCACTTGTCCATATATTAATTATTCATCCGTATTTTCGTTTTTCTTTTATTTAATTGACTTGTGATACATTCTTTCCTTTAATGTTTTTGCCATTTTTATACTAGGACTGAGACCGAATTCATTAAGGACATTGTTAAAGATGTTTTACGAAAACTGAATCTCATATACCCAATTGAATTGAAAGGAGTGATTGGAATAGAGGAAAACTATGCCAGCATTGAACCATTGTTGAAAATTGGCTCAAGTGAAATTCGAGTGATTGGAATATGGGGCATGGGTGGCATAGGTAAGACTACCCTGGCAATTGCTTTGCGTGTCAAACTGCTCTCTCAATTTGAAGCTGATTGCTTTCTGGGAAATGTAAGGGAACAAGCAGAGAAGCATGGTTTAGATTTCTTACGCACAAAACTTTTGTATGAGTTGTTACCAGGAGAAAATTATCTTCATGCAAATATGCCCAAAGTTGAAGATCGTTTTATAACCAGAAGACTTAGAAGAAAAAAGGTTCTTCTTGTTTTGGATGATGTGGCTTCCTCAGAGCAATTAGAAGATCTCATCGATTTTGATTGCTTCGGACCAGGAAGTAGAGTGATTGTAACAACTAGAGATAAGCACATATTTAGCCATGTTGATGAGATATATGAGGTAAAGAAATTGAACGACCATGACTCTCTTCAACTTTTCTGTTTGAATGCCTTCAGAGAAAAGCATCCCAAGAATGGATTTGAAGAGCTATCAGAATGTGTAATTGCCCATTGCAAAGGCAATCCTTTGGCACTAAAAGTTTTGGGTGCAAGTTTTCGTTCAAGAAGTGAACAAGCTTGGAAAAGTGGATTGAGAAGGCTTCAAAAGATTCCAAATGTGAAAAGTCATAATGTATTAAAATTGACTTTTGATGACTTAGATCATACTGAGCAGGATATATTTCTAGACATTGCGTGCTTTTTCAAAGGAGAATATAGACATCGTGTAATAAGTGTACTGGAAGCTTGTGATTTCATCCCAGCCATTGGGATAGAAGTCCTTGTAGACAAGTCTCTTCTAACTATTTCACCTACAGATAGAATAGAAATGCATGACCTGATACAAGAAACGGGTTGGAATATTGTTCGACAAGAATCTATCAAAGATCCTGGAAGAAGAAGTCGATTGTGGGATCCTAAAGAAGTGTATGAAGTATTGAAATATAACAGGGTTAGTGCAAGTTCAGTTACATATATTTGAAAATGCAAGCATGTTTGTAGAATGCAGGTAGTATGATTGCATTTACTAACTAGTATTCTAATTTATTTATTTTTCTGTCAGGGAACTGAAGCAATAGAAGGCATAATTTTAGATTTGTCTAAAATTGAGGATCTACATTTGAGCTTTGATTCGTTTACAAAAATGCCTAACATAAGATTTCTTAAATTCTATTATGGGGGGAAGGACTCTAGTAAGAGATGCAAAATATATCTTCCTTTGAATGGTCTTAAGTCAATTTCTGACAAATTAAGATACCTTCACTGGCATGGATGTTGTTTGGAGTCTCTGCCATCAACCTTTTCTGCTAAATTGCTTGTTGAGCTTGCGTTGCCCAGAAGCAACCTTCAAAAGCTTTGGGATGGAGTTCAGGTATGAATCTGTCTATATTTTGTACTTTTACTTTCTTACTTGAAACTCCTCATGTGATAACTCTTCATTGGTACAGAATCTTGTGAATTTAAAAGACATCGACCTTAGTTTCTGCGAAAACCTGGTTGAGGTCCCTGACTTATCGATGGCCACAAATCTCAAAGTGGTAACTCTTACTGAGTGTAAAAGTCTGCGTCAAGTTCATCCATCCATTTTGTCTCTCCCAAGGCTTCAGGCTCTGGATTTAGAAGGCTGCACTGAGATTCAAAGCCTTCAAAGTGACGTCCATTTAGAATTTCTCCGAGACCTCCGTCTTAGCAAATGCTCATCTCTCAAGGAATTTTCAGTATCCTCAGTGGAACTTGAAAGATTATGGTTAGATGGCACGCAAATCCAAGAATTGCCCTCATCAGTTTGGCGTAGTGCAAAACTCCGTTTTATCAATGTACAATGTTGTGACAACCTCGATAGGTTTGGGGACAAGTTTTCATATGATCCGAGAACAGCATGTGTTCACAGTCTGGTCCTTTCTGGGTGCAAACAAATCTGTGCATCGAATCTGCATTTTATTCTTGATGGTTTGCCGTCTTTAAGATGGTTGGAGTTGGAATATTGTTCGACAAGAATCTATCAAAGATCCTGGAAGAAGAAGTCGATTGTGGGATCCTAAAGAAGTGTATGAAGTATTGAAATATAACAGGGTTAGTGCAAGTTCAGTTACATATATTTGAAAATGCAAGCATGTTTGTAGAATGCAGGTAGTATGATTGCATTTACTAACTAGTATTCTAATTTATTTATTTTTCTGTCAGGGAACTGAAGCAATAGAAGGCATAATTTTAGATTTGTCTAAAATTGAGGATCTACATTTGAGCTTTGATTCGTTTACAAAAATGCCTAACATAAGATTTCTTAAATTCTATTATGGGGGGAAGGACTCTAGTAAGAGATGCAAAATATATCTTCCTTTGAATGGTCTTAAGTCAATTTCTGACAAATTAAGATACCTTCACTGGCATGGATGTTGTTTGGAGTCTCTGCCATCAACCTTTTCTGCTAAATTGCTTGTTGAGCTTGCGTTGCCCAGAAGCAACCTTCAAAAGCTTTGGGATGGAGTTCAGGTATGAATCTGTCTATATTTTGTACTTTTACTTTCTTACTTGAAACTCCTCATGTGATAACTCTTCATTGGTACAGAATCTTGTGAATTTAAAAGACATCGACCTTAGTTTCTGCGAAAACCTGGTTGAGGTCCCTGACTTATCGATGGCCACAAATCTCAAAGTGGTAACTCTTACTGAGTGTAAAAGTCTGCGTCAAGTTCATCCATCCATTTTGTCTCTCCCAAGGCTTCAGGCTCTGGATTTAGAAGGCTGCACTGAGATTCAAAGCCTTCAAAGTGACGTCCATTTAGAATTTCTCCGAGACCTCCGTCTTAGCAAATGCTCATCTCTCAAGGAATTTTCAGTATCCTCAGTGGAACTTGAAAGATTATGGTTAGATGGCACGCAAATCCAAGAATTGCCCTCATCAGTTTGGCGTAGTGCAAAACTCCGTTTTATCAATGTACAATGTTGTGACAACCTCGATAGGTTTGGGGACAAGTTTTCATATGATCCGAGAACAGCATGTGTTCACAGTCTGGTCCTTTCTGGGTGCAAACAAATCTGTGCATCGAATCTGCATTTTATTCTTGATGGTTTGCCGTCTTTAAGATGGTTGGAGTTGGAATATTGTTGCAACTTACGAATGCTCCCTGACAGCATTGGCTTATTATCATCATTGCAGGAATTAAAACTAAGTGGAAGCAATGTTGAGAGCTTGCCAGCAAGCATCAAGAACCTTTCCAAGCTGAGAAACCTTTATTTAAATAACTGCATGAAACTTACGTCTCTACCAGAACTTCCACACTCTCTGCAGTTGTTAAGAGCAGCTAACTGTAGATCTTTGGTGGCAAGCTTCACTCAACTGAACATACGCTCTGGTTCTATTTTGGTCCCTGGAGGGCATGTTCCTGATTGGTTCAGCTTTCATGCTGAAGGGGCTTCAGTAACTATTCCACATCTTCCACATGCTGGCTTATGCGGCTTTGTTTTTTGCGTTGTTCTTTCTGCATTACCGTCCAATAGGGAATTTGGATCTGTTACATGTTTAATCTACAAAAATTCCAAAAGGATCGATGGCGGCCAAATCACCTCAGTGGATCTACGGAATCTGAGAATGGATCATGTGTTACTAATTTTTCCTGACATCACAAAAGTTGGAAACCATTCCATCCTTAAGAAATTACAAAAAGATGATGTCGATTCTGTGCTTACGAGATTACTAAAAGGTGAAGCCTTTGATCCTCTCAAAATATCATTTGAATTCTTATCAGGATATGGTGATGAGATAAAGGGGTGTGGGATATACCCCATATATGCCTCTGAACAAAAGGGGTTGGAGTTGGAGTTTAGGGATAGCTCTAGAGATATTGTTGAGTTAGAACCCGACAATTCTAATGATATTGATGGGTTACAATTCAAAGGATCTAACCATAACAGGGAAGACAACCAGACTAAGAAATTGGAGGAAGTTGTGCACCAAATAATTACTACAGGTTTGAAGCATGCAAAAGTGGACTCAAATGAAAATTCATGTCACGATTTTGTAGGTATGAAACTTGAACCACTCCCTCTTCATGCCTCCTTATTTTTGCTTCATTTTGATGATCGATTCTTAAGTATTAGCATCTATAAACACAAACAGATAATACTAGCCCAATTATGTTACGTGATGATTTCCGAAACTCTTAAAACTCTTATTTGAGGCGCTAAAGGATCTAATGCCTCGATATCATGATGATTCCATATTCTTAAAAAGATTAGATTTTTGTGAGAACTCGGACGGTAAATTTAATAAAAGTAACTACAGGATTCTCTTACATTCGTTAACACTAGCTTCGATGGTTTTGTGTGAAGGACGACTAGGATTGGTTGCAAAAATTAATAATGAATTTTTTATTTTTGCTTCTTTCAGTTTTAACAGCAGGTGGTACAAAGAGAGAACCACAAAGTTTGAAGGAAGAGGATTACTATATAAGTTCACCTGAAAATCAAGTAAGCTAGTGACTAATAATGTATTAGTACTCTACCCTTCTTCTTTTTAGCTAAATTAAGAAAACATTTTTCTTGTCTCTTACTACTCTATATATGTCAAATTAATTTCGACATCTATAATAAACTTTGCTTAACACTATTTTTTCAAACCTTTTGCCTTAATTTGACAAATAACACTAAACATATTTATCAGATTATCCCCTTTGATGCTCCAAGTGCTTCCAAGATCCATTCAAATGTGACAATTGAAGTGTTAGAAGAAACAGACTTGACATACAATCAAGTAGACAAATGTTCTACGCCAATCATGTTAGATGAAGCTCATGCTCCTATGGAGAATGACAATCTGCATCAGGAACCAGATTGGGATCCAATTGCTGAGCTGGAGAGTATGTTATGTGACAGTTATGAGAGTTTTCCTTTGTCAACTCTCTCAACTACTGTTTCAGAGACCGAAGCCCAAGGTCCAGATGTGGCAGCTATCCTTGTAAAATTAGAAACCCTTTTGGAGACCTCCCTTGAAACTCTCTCTTGTGATGATGAAGTCAAGCAACAATTCCATCAAGTGTTGGATCAACTTGTCCAATTTGAAGAGCAAGTTCCTCTTAAGCTTCGTCCTGTAACTAACAAGTTAAAAACTTTCATCGAAGATGTTGATGTTAGATATGTGACTGTCCAAAAAACTATCCAAGATTATGATCAGCTGATCCAATCAAGGTCTCTTCTATCAAAGGATTTGGAAAGTGTCAAAGCCAGACAGTACCAAATTAATTCTAAAGTCTCTAAAGGTAAAATTCAAGTTGAAAAGATCAATTCTGAGATTGTTGAACTAGAACAAAAGTTAAGGATTTTGGTTGAGACAAGAGACAAGCTAAAGAGAGACTTGGACAGTTGTGATGTTGAGAATAACAGGCTAAAGACTCAGGCTGCACAATGGTTGCCAAAATGCAAAACTGTCACCACATCTTTGAAGGAATCCGAGACTTATTATAAAGTGGCCATAACTAATAAGAAGAAAGCCGAAGATGAATGGTCTGATCTGAAGAAGACCTTTGTAGCTAAAAGATTTGAATTGTCGCCAGCTTATTCATATTTTGACATTAGGTCATAGCAACATGTTCTTGAATTACTATTTTCATTATTCTGTCACCTTTCTAGGGGTACAATGGATTTTTTGTTATTCTGATGTTGCATGGTTAATTTTCTATGCTGTGTTAACTGTTTATTAGGTTCACACTGATCAATTTATTTTGCCAGCTAACTCTACCCTGTGACTTCATGACCCCCTACTAAAAACAAGGAAGCATATAGAAAGAAACAACATCAAAGTAGCCATATTTTGCCCTGTTGCTGCATCTTCCTTGGACTTTTTGAGGGGTGGTGTAATACCTTGAATTTTAATCACGTGTTTAAGTCTAGGTTAAGCTTGGTTTGAGTGTTGGGAGTAGTATTTAAGTTTATGGATTAGAATTCCTGAGAAAAGAAGTTTTAAAAAGGCAAGCTTTGGGTTTCTGGCCTGCGGCGCGACCCACTTGGGGTACGGCGCGACACGCGCCATATGTGTAAAATAGGGCAGATGGCTCTGCCATGCCACGCGAGTCACTTGGCTGTTCACGCGAGTCGCGTGATCTGGCCAAGAGTATGGCGCGAGTCACGTGAAGATCCACGCAAGTCACGTGGAAAAGTGGCCAGGAATCATGTTTTCCTCTGGAGATCCACGCGAGTAACGTGGAATCCACGCGAGTCGCGTGGAAGGCCCGAATGAAACGGCGCGAGTCGCGTGGAGACACGGCGCGAGATGCGTGGGATCGACGGTTTGCTTTTATAAATGCCCTAGGGTTGAAAGAGAAAAGAAAAAAAAGAAGAGAAAAGAAGAGAGAGAGAGAGAGAGAACCTCCATTGATGAACGTTAGAGCTTCATATCTTCTCCATCGTTCATCTAAATACCTCCGACCCAACTAAGAAAATGATCAGCACCTCGAGATAAGTGAGATCCCCCGATTGATCCTTGAGAATAGCTGAGGAATAGTGAGATTGGATTTCCCTGAGAGAACCCTTGGGAGCTCGGAGTTTATAGGCGGAAGAGGCCTTGATTGAGCGATCTATCCTAGGGAAAGTGATTCCCTGGTGCTTCTGAGTATCACAGAGGTAAGAAACTCGAGCTCTAACTGTTGGTTCTGTGGATTGGATTTTGGGATTTTGGGGTTATCTTGAGGGGTGTTTTTGGAGGTGTTAGAGCCGTTCTTATGCTCGGACTCTGTAGAGTCTTATGCTCAGAAAGGTATTCTGAGGAAGTTAGAGCCTTGAATCATCATTAGTGATGAAGTTTGATTTTGGCTCTGAGTCTGTATATGCAGATGGGAAAGGTTGACTATTTGACTAGTCTGAACCTTAGAGCAGTTGACAAAGTTGCTCATGAGACTATATAGGTGAGTTTGATCGGTTGAAACTGATCATTATGAGAGGTTGGATTTAGGCCATTGTAAGCAGAGATATGCTTGGCCATAGTTGATCAGAGCTTGTGTGGAGGCTCTGTAGCCTTGTGTGGGCTGAGATGGATCCTATTGAGGATCAGATAATCACTTGTGAAGTGATTAGTTTATGGTTATGGAAAGGAAGAGAATTTCCTTTCGTTTGAACGGTCTAGAACCGTATTTGATATGTATATGTGCTTGTCTTATGTAGGACGTGAGTCTGACAGCTCAGGTGGTGTTGACCACGAGACCGGGAGAGCCGGTGATCTGTCCAGAGCAGGTAAGCTCTTGGTCCTTGTTTGTGAATCCTCTGCTGTGTTCCATCATAAACCCAGTGGGGTTATGGTTCTGTTATGTATGTATGTTAGCAGAGAAATGAGGTATAATACTATGATTGACTAATGATATGTGATTTGAACCCTGTGTGTAACGCCCCAATCCGCTAATCAGGGTCATTACCAAACATCAAACACAAACAAACATATAATCAGAGTTTAAGCAGTTTGGAAGCATAATTATATGAGTGGCATCAACAAATGTCCTCTACATACACTGTACATATCGTATGGTGAATATAGATACATCTCTGTTTTATACAAAACTATACAAATATCCCCTCAGGGTACAACAAAACTAAACCAAAGGCTATATACACAAAAATCAGAGCCACAGGCTCATATCAACTAGCCTAAGGTGTGTATCAGCAGCTATCCCTGCATAGGCTCCTTGCCTCGGGATCTGTCTGCTCCTCCTGAGGTGTCACCTGTAAAACATAGCCCACACAAGGGGTGAGATATAAAATCTCAGTAAACTCAGGGCCCTTGAGGGTATTTCCTTCCCCTGGTTCACTGACCACAAATATACATCACATACATATCATAAGTCAGGCAAATGTTAGCCATACACACATACGTATCTAAAACACCCCATCTCAGGGAAACTCATAACATAACGTCAAATATCAGTGTACCTCAATACACTTTCATTTTCCCACACCAGGGTATACTCGTGGTATACATCCCTGCATCACAATCTCCCTCTCATAGGGATCAGAACATCATCATACATGCATCAAAGCATAATAAGACCATCAGGTCACTCAATCCTGCAT
>PYAF01001377.1:92399-102852 GCA_007407185.1 Glycine tomentella | reverse complement strand
TTAAGCTTCGTCCTGTAACTAACAAGTTAAAAACTTTCATCGAAGATGTTGATGTTAGATATGTGACTGTCCAAAAAACTATCCAAGATTATGATCAGCTGCTCCAATCAAGGTCTCTTCTATCAAAGGATTTGGAAAGTGTCAAAGCCAGACAGTACCAAATTAATTCTAAAGTCTCTAAAGGTAAAATACAAGTTGAAAAGATCAATTCTGAGATTGTTGAACTAGAACAAAAGTTAAGGATTTTGGTTGAGACAAGAGACAAGCTAAAGAGAGACTTGGACAGTTGTGATGTTGAGAATAACAGGCTAAAGACTCAGGCTGCACAATGGTTGCCAAAATGCAAAACTGTCACCACATCTTTGAAGGAATCCGAGACTTCTTATAAAGTGGCCATAACTAATAAGAAGAAAGCCGAAGATGAATGGTCTGATCTGAAGAAGACCTTTGTAGCTAAAAGATTTGAATTGTCGCCCGCTTATTCATATTTTGACATTAGGTCATAGCAACATGTTCTTGATTTACTATTTTCATTATTCTGTCACCTTTCTAGGGGTACAATGGATTTTTTGTTATTCTGATGTTGCATGGTTAATTTTCTATGCTGTGTTAACTGTTTATTAGGTTCACACTGATAAATTTATTTTGCCAGCTAACTCTACCCTGTGACTTCATGACCCCCTACTAAAAACAAGGAAGCATATAGAAAGAAACAACATCAAAGTAGCTATATTTAGTTATTTTAGTTATTTACACTAAAATAGAAGCAATTTATTTTGCCAGCTAACTATGCATCAAAGTTGCTATATTTGCGCTAACATATTATTATATTATTGTAGTAGACTTAAATGAATATTAAGTACATTGAATATCTCATGTACATGGATTTTAATATAATGACTAATTTTGCAAGTTGTTCTTCCCCTGTTTTGCCCTGTTGCTGCATCTTCCTTGGACTTTTTGAGGGGTGGTACCTGGTTTAATGACACAAAAAGTTCTTCAAACACTACATGTCATTTCTTTAAAGAGCCACCACATGTCATATTAACTGTCAAGTGTTAGATTTACTGGTCCTTTCCCTCATTCAGTGGGAATTATTTGGTCCTCTATGGCTCTTTCACCCCCTAGCTAGTGAATAAACATATATGTGCAGAACAAACTTTTACAAACACATAAAATAGAATTATATATAAAACATTACTAACTTTTATAAATGATCAAAATAAAATAAGAATAGTTTATAACATAAAAAGAAATTAAATTCAATTTGACAAAAATATATCTTTAAGAAAAAAAACTATAATACATAAAGGTTAAACAATCAATACTATAAGTAACAGTTAATACCATAACACCTAAGCACGACTATGATATCACTATCACACTCGGAGGGTTTCAATCTCATTGTTTTCTTGTTCATCGTTATCACCTCTAAATTTAGTCCATTAAGAAAAAAAGTAACAACTTCAAGAAAGTCATTCTTTTAAAATAAATTTATTTCATCTTCAAATGGTTCACAGTCACAAATTTGAGAGGTCAAGATTAAAGAATCTTGAATGTCGTTGGTCACTCGTCTTTACCACCTACGAATAGGGACATAAAACAACAACCTGAAGCAAGTATGACTAAAAGAAAAGAAAACTGTTTTTTTTTTATTAAAGGATAATGCTTTTATTTATTGACCCCGGTTTACAGGCCTGATGTGTGTACTCGGATAGTATCTATAATTATCCAACCTGAGTATCCAACCTTTTTTTAGGAGTATCCATGCTTAAGAATTTCTCTTCTATACAATGAACTATGACAATACATTTTCAATACCCAGTGGAAGATTCGGGTAGGTTGCATGAGATCGTAGTTCAAACTTCATTATTGTACTCCAAAAAATGATAACACGTTTTGAAGTGGACTTTGACGGGTGAGATGGGGTTCAGGACCCTGTTAGGTAACTACGTGACTTAGAATTTTTAGTTGATGAAATTTCTATTTGAGGGGAAAGGAAGGGAGACAGAGGATTTTGTGGGGCAAACCATACCAAGAAATAAAGATTTGCTTATATTTTTATTGATCTGACATCTTAGGTGAATTGTAAACTAATTACCAAAGTATCATAGTTTGTAATGTCAAGAGTGATTTTTGTCACTTTCACTGACAGAACACCTAAAGGCAAGTTAAATTTCAGCCTGACACCTTGTGCAAAATACCAATACATGTGACAAAAATCACCCTTGACATCTAAATAATTTACAAACTACACTATTTTTTTGAAATAACCAGTTTAGTAAAAAAAAAGTCTCAGGCTTCCTTGCCTACGTATTACTGTTTAGGTAAAAAAAAATCACTTAATTATGCACTTTGGAATGAAGTAATTGCCGAGAGGTGTCCTTGCATCAGTCCACTTGACCAAATTGATGAAGGAAATTTTCATGAAACTTCTATGTCGATTCTAGGAATAACTATTCACCATTCCTTAAAAACCTCATGGCGATGGCAACACCAAGAGAATTAATCATCCATTCTCATCTTTTTTGGGCTTGATTTTGGAGGGATCAGCCTCTCGTGATCAACATTCAACACCAGCGGCTTGATCTCCCCAAGGTAATATATGTTTTTCCTTTTCTTTTTCTTCCCTCTATTTAGCTCATTTTTTTCCCATTAATTATAACCTCATGTATAATTTTTCTCTGTTGCACCCTAGAAACTCCTGTTTCAGTGAAGAATCTGTGTACTTGGCTAATTTGATTGCTTCTTATTTTTTCTCATTTTGGCTGAGAGAGAATGGGTCAAGAGTTTTCTCCGTTTTGTACATGTGAATGTTGTCTTGTCTGTGTAGAAGAAATTATGGAGCGTGGACTTTCAAAATGTTCCGATTCTTTCAAATTGGTACATCTAATTTTCTTTTTTAAATCTAAGCTAGTCTAGATATACCTCTCATCTGAATTGTGATTAATATGTTGGTTTAAATATTTTTAGCCTAATTATGTTTTAAGCAAGTGTTAAATTGCTAGCAAGTAGAAACTATGCAAACGCTTTGAGTTTTCATTTCCTGCTGCCATCAGTATGAGTATGACTCTGAAGTTTTTAACATGATCTTGAGCTGCAAAACTTGAAATAATTGAAGCATGGTTTCTCTCCTTAGAAAGCTAACACATGTGGTTTACTCGTTTAAGTTATTTTTTCATTTGTTGTCAACATTGATGTCAGAGTCAAGGTTTTTTTAAGCATAATTTAATGTCTTAGCAGTGATATGCGTCTAGCATATAAGGATTTTCCAAGCTTTTAGACTAAAATTTGAGCATTAAGCATTCATTATTGCCCTCTTTGTGCGTAATTTGAGCTATCTTGATGAATTTGCCAGGAAAGCGACCAAAGTGCCAAGCATGAGCTGGTTGCGGAAGAAAAAGAACCAAGTTTGAAGATCCAGCTGGCGCCATCAGCGCCAGGCGCAGCGCCAAGAGCGCCATCAACACTGGAGGTCCGCGCTCAGAGCGCCACATCCGCGCCAAGAGCGCCACACCTTCTGCAGGTTGGCGCCAAGAGCGCTAAGTCCACACCTCCAGCGCCACCAACGCTGACATCTGGCGCCTGGAGCGCCATTTCTTCTGGAGTTTGGCGCCAAGAGCGCCGCTTTCCGCGCCAAGAGCGTCAAGAGCACCTTCAGCCAGCGCCATCAGCGCCGTTCCCGCGCCAAGGGCGCCGCATTCTCTGGAACTTGGCGCTATGAGCGCCATGCAGGCGCCACAGGTCGACAGCAACCACATTTAAGGGCAAAACAGAGATTTCACACAGAGGGCTTTAAATACTCCAACCACCAGCATTCAATGCACGTTTTTGCAGGGAGAAAAACACAAAAATAGGGTTTTAGAAGTTTGGGTTCCTTAGCTAGGGTTTTTGGGAGTTGAAGGTCAAGTGGGGTTGCATCTCCATCTTCTTCTTCCTTGCTTCAGCTGGGTATGCCTCTTTTTGTATCTCAGTCACTCATTATGAGGGTTGGCTGAGCTTTTATTGTAGTTAGGGCCAAAGCACTTGATGTAAATCCCATTGGGTTGTATTGAATGCTATATTTTCATTTATCAAAAGCTATTTTACTACACTTTGCATCTATCTCTTCATTTCTTGCTTAGACTTAGCTAACCTAAGTAAGAGTCTAGAACTAGGGTTCACAATAGACATATTGGGGTTTTAGTTTGGAACTAAGTGTGCTTGTGGCTTGGGTTCATTTGTGTGTTTACCTAATGCTTAACTCACTGAAAATCACTAAGGGATTAGGGTTGGAGTGTGAGTTAAAGAACTAAGTAGCGAGGAATCAACGCTTAGTCAATCTATGAAAACACATTAGCTGAGTAGCTTAGATATTTGAGGGTAGCAAACAATACAATTTCATTTGCGAGGAGCATTAAGTGTGGGTTGCCCTAGCTACATCTTTACACCCATCGTTATCCGTTTATTCGCTGTTGATATTTATTTATGTCTACACTTAACTTTTCATTTTAATCTATTCCACACACAACAACAATTTCATTCATTCATTTTATTTTGCGTCCAACTTATCGATATCATTTATAGTTTAATTGGACAAACAATCCTCGTTGGGAACGACAAATCCCTTTCTTATCACTTTATTACTTGAGCGACCGGTGCACTTGCCGAGTACGCAACAAGTTTTTGGCGTCGTTGCCGGGGATTGTGTAAACCAAGTTTATTATAAATTTTTATCCTTAAAGTTGGACTTATTTTGTTACTAATCTGCTTTCAGAGTTTATGCGAGGTATTGCTGAGTCCGCTAACCTTCAGTTTGATCCTGAGATTGAGAAAACTGCTAGGAGAAATTGGAAGTTAGCAAAGCAAAGAAAGGAAGCAAAAGCATCTGGTTCTTGTCCGCAAGAAGAGGAACAATCTGAAGAGGAACCAGAGATGGCTAAGCATCATAATGCACAGCCAAGGCCGGAGCACGAACTTATGGAGAACATTCTTGCTCCATTGTTTGTCCGTCCACCTTCCAGCATTGTTAGGCCACCCATTCAAGCTCATCACTTTGATATTCAACCAACTCTTATTAGTCTGGTACAGAAGAATCAGTTTGGCGGCGAGGATGACGAAGATCCTCATGAATTTGTGGACAACTTCATGATGATATGTGATACCATTCAGCACCAAGGAGTGTCAGATGACGCCATTAGACTCCTCCTCTTTCCTTTTTCTTTGAAAGGGAAAGCACTCAAGTGGTTAGGCCGTCAACCTTCTAACAGCATAACTACTTGGGGCGAGTTGATGGCAAGGTTCTTCTCTCAATACTTCTCTATGGAGAAGTACAATCGACTAGTGAATGAGATCACGAACTTCACACAACTCCATGGAGAAACCTTGTGTGCAGCATGGCATCGATTCCAAGAGTTAATCCACCGTTGTCCTTAGTATGACATGCCAGTGGGGAAGAAGGTGCGAATCTTCTTTAATGGTTTGCTTCCGGACTCAAAGCTGGTGATTAATGGAGCAGCCGGAGGAACTATCAGATCCAAGACAGCTGCCCAAACGCATGAGTTGATTGACTCTTTGGCGAGAACTGAGAATGAAAGTATAATAAGTCAGCCAAAGAGAGAAGTAATCCATTTGGGTAGCACTGATGCAATGTTGGCTGAGCAAAAACTCCAATCACAACAGATTGCTATCCTCAATGCTAAGTTTGATAAGCTAGAGACCTCCAAAGCTCATGCTTCATCAATCAAAGTAAGCACAGCTGTTTGTGAATATTGCCAAGAGGACCACGAGTCCAATGTATGTCCAACTCTAGTGGGAGCTGATCCGATTCAAGTTAATGGAGTTTGGTACGATCAGAGACCCCCTCAAAGCTATCAAAGATATTACAATCAAGCTTCTGGGAGTGGTAGCACATATCCAAGAAGACCACAGGGGAGTGGGTTGGATTACAAATCCAACAATTATTTACAACCTCCTCCCATCCCTCCCAAGGAGCAATCTGAGCTAGAAAAAGCTATGTTGCAGCTGGCCAAGACCACAAATACCCACATCCAAAATACTGATGCTTTCATGAATGAGACCAGATCTCAGTTGAAAAACCAAGGAGCTTCCATCAGGAATTTGGAGACACAGATTGGTCAGATTTCAAGGCAACTAGCTGAGAGGACACCTGGCCAATTCCCTAGTGATACTGTAGTTAATCCTAGGGAACAGGCCAAAGCCATCACTACTAGGAGTGGCATTGTTATTGCCCCCAAAGAGAAGACCAAAGTTGTACCAAGAGGAGAGGAGAAGGAGATTCCAGCAGCTGATGCAGAATTTGAAAATTCTGCAGAACCTGAAAAATCTGCAGAAGTGGAAAATTCTGCAACACCAGAGAAATTTAGCAGCTCTAAAGAACAAGAAAAAGTAAAAGGAAAGGAAAAGGTCATAGCTGAACCTAAGCAGCCCCTGGATTTTTCCAGGTTTGAGAAGCCTCCATACCCCTTGAAATTGAAGCAGCAAGCGCAGAAGAAACAGTATGCCAAGTTCTTGGAAATGTTCAAAAAGCTGCAAGTCAACATACCGTTTGCTGAAGCCTTGGCTAACATGCCAAACTACGCCAAGTTTATGAAGGACTTGCTATCTAAGAAACACAAGCTGCAAGGTTGTGAGACTGTGGTCTTAACTGAGGAATGTAGTGCCATCATCCAGCAGAGAGTTCCACCCAAGCTCAGGGATCCAGGCAGCTTTAACATACCTATTGCTATAGGTGATGTTAGCATTGGTAAAGCCTTGTGTGACCTTGGTGCAAGTATCAACTTGATGCCTCTTTCAATTTGCAAATCATTGGGCATCTCTGAGTTGAAACCCACCCGGGTATCTCTACAATTAGCTGATAGATCCTTGAGAAGACAAAGCGGATTTGTGGAAGACATATTGGTCAAGGTGGACAAGTTCATCTTTCCCACCGACTTTATAGTTTTGGACATGGAAGAAGGGGAGATACCTGTTCTTCTAGGTAGGCCATTCTTGGCTACGGCCAGAGCTATCATTGATGTGGCGGAAAGGAAGTTGGAGCTGAGGATGTTCGATGAATCCATTACCTTCAATGTGTTTGATGCTATGAAGGCTCCAATTGATAAAAATGATTGCTTTAGGATTGATGTGTTGGATATGTTGGTTCGCTCAGAAAAGTCTCCTGCACAAGAGCTTGAAGAGCTGATGCAAATTCAAGATGAGGCTGTCATAGAAGAGTCAGAAGAACCAGCCATGGAAGTCCTAGAAAAGAAAGATTCTGATATTGATCATGGGGCACCAAAGCTGGAGTTGAAAGAGCTTCCAACCACCCTCAAATATGTGTTTTTGGGGGAAAATGACACTTATCCAGTCATCATCAGTAAAAGTTTGTCTGGAGATGAAGAAGCCAAACTTATTAAAGTCCTGAAGGGACACAAATCTGCTATTGGATGGACCATTTCAGACTTGAAGGGTATCAATCCTTCGTTTTGCACCCATAAAATTCTGATGGAGGAGGATGTGAAACCTGTTAGGCAACCTCAAAGAAGATTGAATCCTATGATGAAAGAGGTTGTTCGGAAGGAAGTGGTTAAGCTCCTTGATGCTGGGATGATCTATCCCATATCCGACACCGCTTGGGTGAGTCCAGTGCAGACCGTTCCGAAGAAAAGAGGAATGACCGTGGTTCAAAATGAAAACAATGACCTCATTCCTACAAGGACCATCACTGGTTGGCGTATGTGTGTTGATTATAGAAGACTTAATGATGCCACCAGAAAGGATCATTTTCCACTTCCCTTCATTGACCAGATGTTGGAGAGACTAGTCAGCCATGCTTTCTACTGTTTCCTTGATGGGTATTCCGGCTATAATCAGATTCCCGTGGCACCGGAAGACCAAGAGAAGACAGCTTTCACCTGCCCATTTGGAGTGTTCGCCTACAGAAGGATGCCCTTCAGTTTGTGCAATGCTCCAGCAACGTTTCAAAGGTGTATGCTTTCTATTTTTTCTGATATGGTTGAAAATTTTTTAGAGGTGTTCATGGATGATTTTTCTGTTTTTGGCTCTTGCTTTGATGCGTGCTTGTCTAATTTATCCAAAGTTTTACAAAGATGCCAAGAAACAAACCTTGTGTTGAATTGGGAGAAGTGCCATTTTATGGTACGTGATGGCATTGTTTTGGGCCACAAAATCTCCTCTAAAGGAATTGAGGTAGATGAGGCCAAGCTCATGTTAATTGAAAAATTGCCACCTCCCACAAACGTCAATAGTGTGCGTAGCTTCTTAGGCCATGCTAGCTTCTATAGGAGGTTTTTTAAGGATTTCTCTAAAATTGCTAGACCTCTTAGCCAACTATTGACCAAGGAATCTGATTTTGTCTTTGATGAGGCTTGTCTAAGTGCTTTTAATGTGTTAAAAGAAAAGCTCACAACTGCACCAGTCCTCACAGCCCCTGATTGGAACTTACCATTTGAGTTGATGTGCGATGCAAGCGCTTATGCTATTGGGGTTGTCCTTGGACAACGTAAGCATAAACTTTTGCATGTCATATACTATGCTAGCAAGGTTTTAAATGAGGCACAGATTAACTATGCCACCACTGAAAAGGAAATGTTAGTCGTGGTATATGCATTAGATAAGTTTAGGCCTTACTTGATTGGGTCCAAAGTTATTGTTTTCATTGACCATGCTGCTCTTAAGTACTTGTTGACAAAGCAGGATGTTAAGCCTAGGCTGCTGCGCTGGATGCTATTATTCCAAGAGTTTGATCTTGAGATAAGAGATAAAGCGGGAGTTGAGAACAAGGTTGCAGATCATTTGTCAAGGATCCAAGCTACAAATCTGCAAGATGGACCTGAATTGGTGATTAATGAGTCTTTTCCAGATGAGCAAATGATGGCTATCACTGCTGCACCATGGTTTGCTGATATGGCCAACTATAAGGTTGTTGGTGTGCTCCCAGAAGACTTAACATGGCAGCAAAGAAAGAAGTTCCTGCATGATTCAAGAAGATATCATTAGGATAGCCCATTCCTCTACTTCCAATGCACTGATGGGATTGTTAGAAGATGTGTAGCTGAATTTGATGTCCCGAGAATCCTGCGGCATTGCCATTCATCCAGTTATGGTGGCCATTTTGGAGGCAATAGAACTGCTCATAAGGTGCTCCAGAGTGGGTATTATTGGCCCACCATCTTCAAGGATGCCAAGGCATTTGTAGAAAGCTGTGATAGATGCCAAAGGACGGGTAACATATCCCGGAAGGATGAAATGCCACTCAACAACATCTTAGAGGTTGAATTTTTTGATGTTTGGGGCATAGACTTCATGGGACCTTTTCCCAAGTCTTACTCCAATCAATATATTTTAGTGGCTGTGGATTATGTCTCTAAGTGGGTGGAAGCAGTGACATTGCCCACCAATGATGCCAAAGTTGTTGCAAACTTCTTGAGGAAGAACATCTTCACTCGCTTCGAAGTTCCAAGAGCCATAATCAGTGAAGGAGGCACTCATTTTTGCAACAAATACATTGGGAGCTTGCTTACCAAGTATGGGGTAACCCATAAGGTAGCCACACCCTATCACCCACAAATCAACGGTCAAATGGAAGTTTCTAATAGAGAATTGAAGAGAATCCTTTAGAAGACCGTTGGAAGCTCGAGAAAGGATTGGTCCAAGAAATTGGATGATGGGTTGTGGGCCTACCGGACAGCTTTTAAGACACCAATTGGTATGTCACCATATCAGTTGGTGTATGGCAAATCATGCCATCTTCCGGTGGAATTGGAGCATAAAGCTATGTGGGCCACCAAGTTCCTCAACTTTGAGCTCTCCAAGGCGACTGAAAAGCGTTTGTTGCAGCTGCATGAATTGGACGAATTTCGACTTGCTGCATATGAGAATGCCAAGCTTTACAAGGAGAAGACAAAAAAATGGCATGACCAACACATTTGATAATTTATATGTTTCATCGATGATCGTGGTTGCTAACTATTTTGAAAAGGGTGAATTATCTCATTCCAAAATTGGTGAGATGGTTTCTAATTCAAATCAAAGTTCTATCTGGGAAGCTTGTGTCATTCCAAACTTGATGATACAATCCTACCAGGTTGGCCTATCCTTTTGGTTAAATGATCTCATTCCAAACTTGATGTTAGATTATTTGACTTTAAGGAATTAGTAACTGTGACATTCCAAATTGAAACATAGAAATAGTTGATTATACAAGAAGCCTATTGGTCTTGTTCTTAATTGAAACTTGACATTACAAGACTAAGTTATTGTAAGTGACGTGGCTATTAGTCTTATTATGTGAAATGAGACAATCGTTATTCTCTTACAAATAAACTTAGGTTGATGGCTCTTTATAACTTAAACTATTTAGGCTTTGTTCATAATTTATGAAACTGGCTTGATGCTTATGAACATGATACTATAATGCTTTATGACATTGATATATGTTCTTCTTTGCTTA
>PYAF01001377.1:50426-92299 GCA_007407185.1 Glycine tomentella | reverse complement strand
TATTCAAATGATTGAATTCATGATAATATGAAATTCATATTTGACATTCTACAGGGGATGGCAAAGATGGAGGAGAGCTTACTGAGTGGGATCCTGAAGAGGACGACCAACTTGATATATGAATCTATCATTTAGAGTTGTAGGGAACTTGACAGTTCACCTGCTACTGCCCATTATGTTGGAGTCCATTTACTTGAGAATTACATTTTGTTATTTCTATTTAGTGAACATTATGATTATTATGCTTATTTCTTATATTTGTAAGGCCTTAGACTATTTTGACTGACCTACTTATACTTGATTGTTATGCATATGTTGGTTGTGAACTGATTTTGAGATCTTGGGATTTTGGTGAGTTTAGATTAATCTAAAACTCTTGGTATTTATATTGTCATATTAATCTTAGAATAAATTCATGAGAATGATGATTCACTTAGTTTGACTGCAAATGTTGTGTGAGTTTAATGTTTTCTAATTAAAACTCATTGATTGATCCGAGTTGATTGTCTTGGACTGGATGTGGATGATTCATGTTTGTATGAACATTACACTGACTACCTTATTGGATTGTGCTGTATGGTGAACATAAGAGGAGATTGTTGAAGATATTTAATATATATATATATATATATATATATTAAATATTAATATGTTCACAAACAAGCCCAATAGGTTATTGTATGGTTATATGGGTCCATATGGGCTAGAGCCCAATAGCCTATTATATTACTAGGATTTTCCCTAAGCTGAAGGTAACACTATTGAGCATTCCAAATTCTGATGCCTCTTGGTGTAATACTTCAAGCACCCAACTCTAAACCCTTCTCTCTCAAATCTCCTTACCTCCAACATTGCTGAGCTTGAGAGCATCCTATCTGATAGTTATAATATGTCTTCATGTCCACTCACTCAGCAACTGTTTCAGAAATTGAAGTCCATGGTCCAAATGTGGCAGCTATCCTTGAAAAATTGGAGACCCTTTTGGAGACCTCCCTTGAGATTCTCTCTTCTGCTGATGAAGTCAAGCAAAAATTCCATCATGTTTTGGAGCAACTTAGCCAATTTAAAGACCAAGTCCCTGTCAGGCTTCATGCTGTGATTTACAAGTTAAAAAGCTTCATTGAAGATGTTGATATCAGATATATGACTGCCCAAAAAACTATCCAAGATTATGATCAGCTGCTCCAGTCAAGGTCTCTTCTATCAAAGCAATTGGAAAGTGCCAAAGCTCAACATGACCAAATTAATTTGAAAGTCTCATAAGGTAAAACACAATTTGAAAAGATCAATTCTGAGATTGATGAACTAGAGCACAAGTTATGTGCTTTGGTTGTGACTAGAGACAAGCTAAAGAGAGCATTGGACTCTTGTGATGCTGAAAATAACAAGCTAAAGCCTCAGGTTGCAAAATGGGTGCCAGAATGCAAGAGTATCATCACATCTTTGAAGGAGTCTGAGACTTCTTACAAAGTGGCCCTAACCGATAAGAGGAAAATCGAAGATGAATGGGCTGATCTGATGAAGACCTTTGTAACTAATAAGATTTGAATCATCTCAATTTATGCATATCTTGACATTAAGTCTTAGCCATATGCTCTTGTTTCACCCATTTTCATTATTTTGTTACCAATGAACAGTTGGTTTCTCTGATGTTACATTTGCAATTTTCCTTGCTATCTGTCAATCTATTTAACTTCACATCAAATTATTTATCTTGCCAATTTACTTTCATTTCTGGCAATTTTGTGACAATTGAACATGCTTTCTTTGTTGATTCAAGTGAAGCCAAATATCAAGAATGAAGAATCAAGCTTCAAAGGTTTTGGACATTCAAATATGCACAAATGGTGATATTCAAAGGGAAGCTTGAAGAATCAATTTGATCATATGTAAAAGGGAAGTATATGATCTGATAATCCATGTGTGTGTGTGTGTATCATGCATTATTCATTCATATAAGATCATGTGGTTAATTAAATAACTAAAAGAATTTGATTAGAAAGGCACTTAGAAAAATAAGTTTTTGGAAAAATCAAGTAACACATAAATAATCGATTTCAAGAAGTCAAACATCGATTATTTTGTTCTTCGTGTCTTTTAGAAAACAAAGTATGATCATTGTAATCGATTACATATAATTTTAATCGATTACTCAGGATTCTGATGAAAAATGGTTCTTACTGTCTTAATCGATTACATATAGTTTTAATCTATTACATCCTTGAACAGAAAATGCCTGCTTACTGTCTTAATCGATTACTTCATGGAATAATCGATTATACTGTTCTTTGTCTAAATCCAGAAAAGCTCATAAAGATTTTAATCGATTACAGCATATTATTAATCGATTACATTGTACAAACTGAAAAACATGTGTCTCTGTCTTAATCGATTACGTATCGGAATAATCGATTAAATAACTCGTTCTTGAAACTTTGAACGTTTTATAAGCTTTTTAATCGATTACTATCTTGATTTAATCGATTACAAATGATAAACAATCGATTACTGGAGCGTACTTAATCGATTATTTTCAGTTAAATAATTGTTATAAATAGAAATCTGTGACTGAACTAAAAAAAGAAGAAGAGAGAACAGAGAACAAAGCTAGAATTCGTGTGCTATTGAAATTTTAGATCACAAACATTCTGAACATTCATATGTGTTAGAGAAACACACAGAAACTTCAATTGATTCATGTGGGTGTTATGATCATGAACTGAAGTTTCATCTTGCAATCAAGTCTCAAGAAAAGCTGCATATCTGTGGTGATAATCTGCATTCTCATCTGTGATTCATTCATATTCATTCATCAATGGATTATCAGGTGATATCTTTTCTTGGCTGTTGATTGTGTAAAGCAATTTCTTTGTAAATTGGAAAAAGTATTTTCTGTTGTAATTTGTTTCTTGCAAGCATAGAGATAGAGTTTCTCTGTAGGATTCACTTGAGTAGGGTTCTCAAGGTAAAGGGTTGGTCTCTAAGAATCTAATAGTGTTTTAGATTTCTGAATTTCTTCTAGGGTTGAAGGAAAGAGGCCTGTAACATTGCTTGTAAAGATATTATTGCAATAGTGAAACTCCTCTCTAGTGTTGAGTTGGAGAACTGGATGTAGCCTCATAGTGTTTGGGGTGAACCAGTATAAAAATCTGTGTGTTGTCTTTATTCTTTCAGTTTATTTTCGAATTACCTTGTTTGTGAATCAATATCATTACACAAGTTTTATTATACTCTGTTTTCTGTTGCTCATAAAAAGGGGAGATTGATTGAACATTGATTTTGTCTTAAAGATTTGTTTTGAATCTGGAAATTGGTTTTAATTGTGATAAAGATCCTGTGACTTATAACTCTGATGTGAAAATTTTTAATTGGACAAGTTTTCAACCAATTCACCCCCCCTCCCATCTTGGTTGTTTGAAGTGTTCCTTTGTTTTTCATTCTTCTCAGTTATTTTGATCTGACATGATATCAGTTAGCAGTTACTATTTAGGTTGGACTCTCAAACTAATACAAAACAAACTGAACTGTACTCTTCTATTAATCTTGACTTTATTTTATTTTAAAGTTTTCCAAAATTCATTGAACTTGAAATCTCAAAATTTAATTTAACTTATTAAACTGCTTCAAATTATGTGATTTTTGTTTTCTGATTTTCAATAAATAAAAAGATACAACTAAAACCAAACACAAGTGACATGATGGCAACATGGAATCAAAGCCTTAAGGAGACCAGGACAGAAAATTTAGGCACCAAAAGCCCTTGTTAAGAGCTCAACAGTCAACACCACAAAAAATTGCAGCAAAATCGGTACTTATCTTTGGGTGTATAAAGGGAAAGAGGTGAAGAATGTTTGGGACTTGTAGGTGTTGCTGTTGAATAAAGGATGAAAAGTTAAGTGAAGAGGAAACAATCAAGAAAGAAAAAGAGGGACGGTGCACATATGTTAGTTTCTCCCTCAGTAATTACATTCTAAGTTTTAAATTTCACTCCTTACCCTTAACATTTTTTAAATACTAATACATACAAATGATGATAAGTAATTTCATATATTACAAATCAAAGCTGGAATTAATTTCTAAAAAAGAACAAATGAGTTGAATTATATTTTCTTTTCTTTTTAAAAATCTTTTGAAAAATGCCTAGGAAGATGATTTTGTTGAACAAGCATATGATGATGATCAAATGATAGGTGTATCAAGCTATCTGAAAAATTTTAAAAACACAAAATCTCAAGTCAAAGTCAAACACTAGAAATTTATAATTGTTCATCCCACATCTATGGTTATTTATAGTCCTTGACAAAAACTATAATAATGCCTACTTTTTCATTTTCTTTTTAAAAATTTATATGGGTCCTAATATGAAAAAAAAACATGCACTTAGTTCTTGTTTGGTTTGATTTTGGGCAATTGATTATGATTTTAGAATTGATTTTGGATATATTTTGTTTTATGTTAGAAAATAATTCATAATTGATTTTGGATTAAAATAACTTTGAGTAATTTTTGTATTGAATCTAAAATTTTGTATTGAATTTTAATCTTAACATACATCACTTCAAAATCAATTTTACCAACATCCATCCATACAAACTTGGCTTATCCTCTGTCACACCGAAGAAGATATAGTCCTGAGCTCCTTCTCTGATTGCCTTGCGAGCTTGCAAGACTAATAAAAATGCGGAGGAACTTGAACCTGTCTAGTCAGAAGGTACCACAACCCTCTTCTGACAACAGTCTAGCATCACACCATATCTGGTCATCCAGTCCATGCTCAGAATCATCTCAAGGGTAGGCATTGCTAAATAGAACAGATCAATCACATAAGCTCTGCCTTCATAAGAAAATTGCACGTCCTTGCAGCACGTGCTCACCTGACATCTCTCTCTGGATGAAATGATAACCTCCATCGGAGGGACAAAACTGGACTTGGGCAGTCTAATCTCATCCTGTATGAAGGAATGTGTGGCTCCAGAGTCAAATAACACAAGCACGTCACAGTCATAAATCAGGACTGTACCTCTGATACGATCTGGAGCTCTAACTGCCTCTCTGGCATCCACCGTATACACCCGTCCTATTGTGGGTGTCGTCATCTCCACTGGAGCAGCCTGTGCCCGTCTCTCTGTCTGAGGGCACTCTCTGGATATGTGGCCTGGCTTGCCACATCGAAAACAAATGATCTGGCCTGAGGAACATGCTCCTGTGTGCTCCTTCCCACAAGCCGGACACTTGGGGACTGATCTCTTTCAGGCTGATCCCTTCTTGAATCTATCAGAAGGAACAGAGGCTCTCAACATCTTGCCCTTACCATTTCCAGGTGGGCCAGCATCACTGGGCCTTCTCCCCTCCTGTCTGGCTGAGGGAGTAGGTTGTCGCCTCTTTGTCTCTGCAGGATACCTTCCACCTGGTGACTCTGCCTCACCAAGGTATCCATATCACGTGACCCACTGCCGGCCACCAGCACCTGGATCTCATCCCTAAGTCCCCTCAAGAACTTAGCTGCTAGGATGTCTGCTTCAGGCAAAGGCCGCCTGAAGTGTACATACTTGGCCAGCTCATGAAACTGGGCCAAGTACTCGTCCACTGTCATGCTCCCCTGAGTGAGACTATCGAACTCTGCCTGCTTCTGCTCCCGGGCGTCTCTGGGAAAATATCTGTCTAAGAAGCATGCCTCGAACAGCTGCCAAGTAATCACCTCTCCCCGGCCTCTCAACAGCTGGACTGTGGTCTTCCACCACTCGTGGGCGTTGCCCTGAAGCATATAGGTTGCATACAGCAACCTCTGATGATCGGGGCACTCCATCACCTCGAAGATCTTCTCCAGAGCCTGCAACCACCTTGCTGCAGCCACTGGATCATAGCCCCCTGAAAACACTGGAGGGTCATGCTTCCTAAATGTGATCAGCATCTTCCCTCTGGCTGCTACATCACTGTCAGCTTCTATCTGGGACATCTGGTCCCCTCTCTGGTGACCTCCACCAGTCTGCTGGCGACTACCCTAGTCATCATGCGTAGGAGGTGTGGAGGATACTCTGTCATCCCTCCTGAGATTCTTCACCTCCTCTAACAGGTCTTGGTTGGCCTTCATCAAGGCCTCGTTCACCTCTCGGGTGGCAGCCATCTCTCGCTGCATCTCCCCCTGAGCCTGTCTACTAGCAGCTATCTCTTACTGCATATCTGCCTGTATTTGCTGCATAACGGCTAGGGCAGCCGCAATTGGATCAGTCTGGGCACTGGTAGCCCCACTGGTGCTTCTAGGTCTCAACATAGCACTACACATGTACATCAGACAGTGAGTTGATCAGGCCCACAGTTAATGTACCCCCATATAATGCTCATGTCAAACAACCACAGACAAGCACCAAAACCAATTCTATACATAATGTTCTAATCAAGAAACCGCTCTGATACCATTAAATGTAACACCCCATAGGCCTCCGGTGTGTTAACATTAATAATATCAGTTTAGCGCTTAAAACATAGTTTTAATAACTCGGCAGAAGCATAGAATCATTTTTCTTGATTCATTATGTATGGAATAAACAAATCACAGAGAATACACACACACACAATTCATAGGTCTACACCTCTGCTGATCCAGTTTTAACCATAACATCCATAGGCAGATAATCAAATAAACAACAATTATGCTCAGGAGAAATATCATATATATATATATATATATATATCATCATCATCATCAGTTCTGTACATACATATATATCAGAGTCCACACCCCACACACTGTGGTGATACAAAAGAATATCAGCCCTCATCGAGGGTATACAGAACTGTACAATCACAGGTGTACACTTACACCATCCCTTATCAAGGGTACAAAACTGAACAAATCAAAAATGAGCCTTCAAGCTCCTCTGCTGCTCCTCAGTCAAGCAGCCATGTCTCCTCTAGGGCCTCCTGCCCTGAGACGGATTTTCTCTACCAGAAGAGTCACCTGAAAACATAAACCCCCACACAGGGTGAGATATACATCTCAGTAAGCTCAAGGTCCTTGGAGGACTCTCCTCCACCCTGGCCCACTTTCCAAGCACATACATCAGGCATACAAACATGGCGGAGCTACCTCAACGCCTATCTCATAACAATAAAGCAAACATCCAAACATGGCGGAGCTGCCTCAACGCCTGGCAGAGCTACCTCAACGCCTGTCTCAGTGTAAGGTCAAAACTCACACCCGTGTCATCCCATTGGGTGCTACCCCTTCGCATGGATGCACAATATATGGTACCTCCGAGAATAGAAGGAGCTACCTCAACTTTTACCCCCATGGTCTATGGGAACCAATTCCCTGGGAGCTACCTCAACCATGAGCCAACCATACTAGGAGGATCTCATCAACTCCTAGGGAGGTCCATATCTATCTATTGGCCAATAGATCTATCACAATCAATCACAAAACAAGCACAGATGCATGCACATATCATCATGAGATGCAACAACCAAATGCATGCGACATGGATATGACCACCACTCCCCCAGAGTGTGGTGTAGCACACAAGATGGGAATTCATTCCCCAGGGACACTGAACTTACCTGGTAAGGTCTTAATCTGCAGTCCTGTCCCTGCTTTGTGGCTCCCGCCACCAACAGTCTCAGAATCACGGCCTAATCAAGGCATATGCAATCTCATATCAAAATCCAGCCAACAGGCATTTAATCATAGAAATATCATAACAGAATTCCCCGATCCTAGGGTTCAATCAAACTCAGTCACTCTAGGCTATCACAGACCTTCTCAAGGTCTCTCAAGGCTGAAAGCCAAGCCTCTGAGTCACCTCAGACTCAAAGCAACACAAGCCTGGCATAATGCCTCATCAGCCTCATAATCATCATATCTCTGAAATGGTTCAAGCCCTCTCAAGGCACCATTCCATTAGCCTCACAGGCTCTTAACAGATATAATCGAGGCTTTGGAATAATACTATAACCGTAAGTGACTTATCACAAAAGGCACGCATACAAGCTACAGAGCCAAAATCCAAAGTTATCTAAATCAGAAATTGAAAGCTAATCCTTCATCTATTCATCGCTCTAATCAAGTTTCTCTAGAGGACCCTGGGCTAATTCTAGCCCCATCTCAAGTGGGTCACTAATCACAGGATACCCCAAATTATAAAATCAACCAGAGAAACTTGAGTTTCTTACCTCAGTGGCGACTAGAAAGGCCTCAGGACAGCTTCCTCGAGCTCTGGTGTTCGTTTCAAGCCTTAGGCCTCCGCTACTCTCAAGTTCTCTGAGCTTTTCCTTGAGAATTCCAATTCTCACACAGTTGGGGTTTTAGGAAAACAGATGAAGGGTTATAGCTTTTTATTGGTTCCTTACCACTCTAAAGGTCAAGGAAAGGTGTTTAGGTCATAAACTAAGGTCCTGGGAAGCTTGAAACAAGCATCAATGGAGGCTGGGTCATGGGGAAGAAGAAAGAGTTGATTTTCCCCTTCAAAAATGCGTTTGACCCTTTTATACTCAGTCTGCCCGAGGTCTGGCGCGATCCGCGCCACAATGTCGGTGGTTCCACGCTAATCGCGCCATCCCTGCGCTATCAGCGTCAACTTCCCGAACTTGTGGCGCCATCCTCGCCACACTTGGCGCGATCCGCGCAGAAAACCAGAGAGAATTGGTTTTCCAGGGCCCTTATGGCGCGACTCGCGCGACCCTCGGCGCTGATCTCTCGACCAATCCACACTACCCGCACCATAGCCACGCTAAAAGCGTGAACTGGCCGAATGTGTGGCGCTGCCCACGCTATCCTGGCGCCACAGCCAATGGGTCTGGCGCCATCTGCCCCAAACCTAGCGCCATCCGCGCCACACCCTTAAAAGGGTTTTCTGCTGTGAATCCCCGCGCTGATAGCACGGGGTCTGGCGCCAACCGCGCATGCCTTCCATACGGATCATGCAATCTGTATGGTCCATACGGATTGCATGATCCGTGCTGTATCAATAAGTGATTTTAATTATTTAAAATTGATTAAAATTATTAAAAATGGTGTTTTTAATTAGTATCATGTGTTTGCACTGTGATTTATGTACGTTTGTTGTCATTTGTGAAGATGAACAACGATGATGAGTAGATATACGATAGTATAATGTCCGAAGAAATTGATATGAATGAAGATATCGGAGATGAACCAAGTATATTTGAAAAAACTGATTGTTCAGTCGATTGTTCTGCAGCATTCAATACTTGTGAGGTATGTATATTATTTATAAATTTGTTACTGTTTATTAATAAGTGATTTATGGAACTTAATGCTGATTATTATTGATTTGTGTAGGTGTTCGCTTCTCGTGAGGAAGTATTAAAATGGCGTTGCATATGAGAATGGTGGTATAGCCGTGATAATGAGGTTGGACATGCATACTGGAAAGAAGGGAAGAACTTCATTTGCTTTAATTGGTTGTGAGAGAAGTGAAAAGTATAGAACGTTCAATAAAAACATGGTGCCCACAGTGACTAGCACGAGAAAATGCAATTGTCCGTTTAGATTGCGAGCCAAACCAGTACCGAAAGGTGAAGGGTGGATGGTGAAATTATTATGTGGCACTCATAATCATGGTTTGGCAAACTCATTATGTGGACACCCGTATGCTGGTCAACTGACAGTGGAAGAGAAGGTTGTAGTGCATGATATGACACGATCGATGGTGAAGCCTAAGAATATTCTCCTTACTTTGAAAGAGCATAATCCGAATAATTGTACATCCTTGAAGCAAGTAATGAATGCACGATATACATATCGTACGCGTGTCAGAGAAGGTAATACTGAATTGCAACAGTTGATGAAGCTTCTTGAACGTGATATGTACATTCATTGGCATAGAGTGAAGGATGAAAATGTCATTCGTGACCTGTTTTGGACCCATCCAGATGCAGTGAAGTTGACAAATGCTTATAATGTTGTTTTCCTGGTAGACAGCACATACAAAACAAACAGGTACAGACTTTCGTTATTGGACATTGTTGGTGTCACTCCTACTGGGATGACGTTCTGAGCTGCGTTTGCTTTATTAGAAGCTGAACGTGTAGACAATGTTGTTTGGGCCCTAGAACATTTTAGAGGCTTGTTTATTAAAACTGAATTTTTCCCAAAAGTCGTTGTTACTGATAGAGATTTAGCATTGATGAGTGCAATTACAACTGTGTTCCCTATGTCTACCAATTTATTTTGTCAGTTCCACATTGAAAAAAATGTGAAGGCAAAATGTAAAACTTTTATCCGACAGAGTAACGCATGGGACTATGTGATGGAAGCCTGGGGAAGTCTTGTGGACTGTGGTAATGAGAATGAATTTGGTGATTGTATGGCAAAGTTTGACATTGCATGTTCTCCATGGCCTGCGTTTGTTGATTACGTGAAAACCACATGGCTCAATCCACACAAAGAGAAATTTGTTACAGCGTGGACCAAACAATTTATGCATTTGGGTAACACAACAACTAACAGGTTAGTAGATGTTTAAGTTTTGTAAACTTATTGCTTTTATATTGTGGTTGTAGCGAATAGTTTGTGACTGTTACCATTGGAATGCAGGGTCGAGTCAGCACATTCGACATTGAAGAGGTTGTTGCATATTAGCCTAGGCGACCTCTGTAGTGTATGGGATGCAATGCACAACATGCTGACCTTGCAACATACTGAGATTAGGGCATCATTGGAGAGAAGCACACATGTGGTGGGTCATGTGTTTAAAGTAACACTGTATAAACGACTGATTGGAATGGTGTCCAGGTATGCTTTAAACCAATTAGCTGTTGAGTATGAGCGAGTCCATTATGCAGGCAAAAGCAAAAAACGTTGTGGATGTGTTATGAGAATAACGCATGGACTGCCTTGTGCATGTGAGCTAGCTAAGTATGTTCTTGGGTCCATAACTATTGATGTTGTTGATTTGTTTTGGTGGAGGCTAAGTTTTGAAGATCAAGGTGTAGATGAAGGCCAGGTCGACATAAGTGGAGAGATGGAAGCCATATCTATGCGTTTCAATGCCCTTGATTTTTGTGGGAAGGTTACTTTAAAGACAAAACTTAGAGAAATTGCATATCCTGACAAAAATTCAATGTGTCCTCCGCCCGAAAAAGTGAAAACAAAAGGTGTGCAAAAGAGACAAGCTTCGCAACACGCGATATCAACCAAGCGGGATCCATCTTACTGGGAGTATGTGGACGAATTGCATTCGGTGCAAAATAGTTGTTCCACACCAAAACATCCTACAACATCTTCGGCTGATGACAGGCATACAAAGGCCAAGCCTCCGATGCTAGATCAGTTTCATACATTCATGCATGATTTCATTGTAGACATTATTGATGTTAAAGCTGATGGTAACTGTGGATTTCGTGTTATTGCGACTTTACTAGGTTAGTGAAGAATCTTGGTCTTTGGTTTGCAATCATTTGCTTAAAGAACTTACAGAATGGTCTGATGAATACATAGCCTTGTTTGGTGGCTTTGACAGATCTGAGCAATTGAAACAGTCCCTACTTGTTGATGGGTTCTCAAAGGTAAATACTATGTTTATGCATGTTGTTTGTATTTATACATTAACCATGGTTATTATATTTACAGTTAAGTGGTTTTCATATCAGGTAACAATTGATAAGTGGATGGATATCACCGATCTACGGTCCGTCATTGCATCACGGTATAACCTTGTTCTTGTTTCTCTGTCTCTGAAACAAAGCATGTCGTTCTTTCCTTTAAGAAGCCAACCGCCTGCAGATGTCAATGTTCATCGGGTAATTTGTATTGGACATGTATTTGGAAATCACTTTGTTCAGGTAAAAGTTGTTGAACACAGTGTATTGGGCCAAGGCTATTAACAAATTTTAACCAAAGTGCATGTTGGTTATTGTTTCAGGTTGCATTGAGAGCTGAATGTCCTATTCTGCCACCTGCGTTGTTATGGTCAAGGAATTGTTACAATGTTGCAAATCAATGGATAGTTCCTTATCAATATACAATAGAAGCTTATAGACAACTTCAGCATATCCGTACTGATTATGTTGACTTAGGACTTTAGTTGAAATTGTATTATTTCAGTTGACATTGTTGAACATCATGAATGTTGTTTATTAATGAGTGATTGATGCTTTGTTTAACCATGAATAGCATGTGTTGTTGTTTAAACGTGTTTTGGATGACAATTGATATGTATACCAAACAAATAGCCTAAAGCAATGTCAAAAGTACAATAATGTCGAAGTACATGAACTACAATGTCAGAGTACAATAATGTGCATAGAACATGGAGTACAAAATCCATCTACAATAAACAGTGCGATAAATATAACAATAAATATAACGTCGACAAATGCGTGGCTACTGGTGCCTCTGCCTCATCCGTCTCTGCCGCCTGTACACACATCGTTCCTCGGTCACTGATGTGTTGCAAACACATCTTATTTTTAGCTTAGTTTTAGGTTATATTTTAACTAAATAGTTAGGAAATAGTTTTAAAATTAGCTCTTTTTAGTATTTTTAATTGTTTTAAGCAATTCAATACTATTTAAACATTTGCAGGCCAAAAAGAGGAATTTAAGAGAAAATAAAAGAAGAAGCCAGATTCTAAAGAGTCGCGCGGGTCGCGCCATACTCGCGCTAGTAGTGTGAAGACCAGCATAAAGGAACAATCACTGGAAGACATCACGCGACCAGCGTCAAGGACCAGAAAGTACGGCGCTATCAGCGCCATTGCCACACATGTCGCGCCGGAACCTCAAGGATTAAGGGTTTTCTGATCTGTTAACCCACGCGAATAGCGTCAAAGGTCACGCGTGAAGCATCGGAACTTCAAAGAGTAAGCAGGTTTCTTCCTGTCAAGCCACGCGGGCAGCGCCGCCCTCCGCCCGACTAGCGCCATTCTTTCTGCACCTCCACGCGACTAGCGTGAAATAGAGCGCGGGTCGCGTGGATTTGATTTTCTTTCCTGAATTAAAAAGATCTGTTTAGAAATTAGGAAAGGTTTTTGGCTTAGTTACTGTAATTAAAAGGTTCTATATATATGAAGCCTCTGAACAGATGAAAGGCATCTTTTTAACAGAGAATCAATAGAAATCCTTTGAGAAATATTGTAAACCCTAGGAATCAAGTTTCTGAGCCAAAGTTCTGCACAACAATGTTTCATTCAATTGCTTTGGTTTTCTTGAGGCCTATGGCAGGCTAAGCTTCTATTGTGGGACGGCCATGAACTTATGAGTTCTCCTCTGTAATTTGACTGGTATTGAATGCATATGTTTTGTTTACTTTACTTCTTTTCTGTGCTTATACTTTATCTTGTTTAGAATTGATCACTCTAGATGAGTATTAAGAGTTATAATTCACAATGGACACGTTGGGGTTGTAATATCTGACTTGTTAAGAATAACACTTGTTCTTCACCTAGACATAGGGATGCATGAGTGCGGAGTCTATAATATGTTCTTTAATTGCTTAAACTGATTAATTTCACTAAGACATTAGGTTATGAACTCAGTTTAAAGGGTTAATTCACTAAGAAATTAGGGGTTAACTAATATAGGAAAGACTTATTCTCCGAGTGAACATAACACGAACCCATAAGATTTGTTCTCTGAATTCTTAGTTTGACAGAATCGCTAGAAGGTTAGGGTTCTCGATCAAATTAAAGGGTGAAATTGCTAGTTATCTAGTATTTACAACTATAGGAGAGATTTATCTTATGAAAACTTCAAGTTAACAAAATCAGTCAAGTGAAAGAGGTAATGCTCATAAGGGATTGCGCCTGACCACGATTATTACTCATTGGTAACTTTCTAGTTTAAATTTACTGATTTAGTTCAATTTCCGTTTTCAACCAAAACAATTACTCAAACAAAACTTCTTTGCTTAATTTTCTGTTTTCTGTTTTCAATTACAATTGTTTATATTACTGTGGAATTATCCCAATCCCTGTGGAGACGATAACTCACTTACCTATTTATTACTTGTTAACGATCGGTGCACTTGCCGTATTTTCGTAATCATCACAACAGTCACTGAACGTGCTATACGTAACAGCCGCTTCGTGGCGGAATAAGCATCAGTGCCCGGGGTAACCATGCGTAGGTCTATCATCTCCTGTAGGCCTCACGCTATCCTATCGAAAGTAGCCTGAAGCAATGTCAACATAATAATGGTTACCTTTGTAACACGACATACATTTAAAAAACAAATAGTTGAACAATGATAGACATACCAACGCATGTGGAGGGTCATCAGAGCTGCATCATCAGGTATAGCTACATCAGGCACTGGATGCTGAGTATCAGCATGCGGAGGGTCCTCAACAATGTGTGGATCGGCCGGACGGTGCCTAACAGGGTCACCTACCTCAACGGGTCTCATATATGGATGGTGTAGGACCCTCCTTGTGGCGTGGATGGCGCCAGATCCTGCGCAGGTAGCGCCGGGATGCTGAAGCAGAAAATCCTGTTAAGGGTGTGGCGCGGGTCGCGCCAGGGCCACGGGAAGGTGGCGCCAGGGGTGCCAGAGTCACGCTAATGGCACCATGGTTTCTGGTATCTGGCGCTGATGGCGCGGGGTTGGCGTGGAGTGCGCCAGGGTCTCTAGAAGCTGGCGCTAGGAGCGCCAGCTTGGCGCTGATGGCACCACAGTTTCTGCAGCCGGCGCGGATAGCGCGGGAAGTGGCGCGGATCGCACGGCAATGTCGGTGCAGACTTTATATAAGGGGGGTCGTGTTTTTGAAGGAGAAAACCTTTCTTCTCCTTCCCCACACCCTCAAACTCCATTGTTGGACCTTCCCAAGCTTCCATGACCTTGTTTGTGACCCCTAAACACTTCCTAAGCCGAGTAAACCTCCTAGAAACCAATTTCTAGCCAGAATCCTTCCTCCCTATTCACTAAAACCCCCGAGATCGCATCCTATGAGAGAAGCTGCGAAGAACTCGAGTTTGGGCGAGGAACGGTGGTGATTCAGCGGCACCAAGGCTAGGGAGAGTAGCCTAGAGGCCTTCCTCGACAGTTCTGAGGTAAGAAACTCGAGTTTCTCTGATTGATTTCTGGTTTGGGGGTTTTCCTGTGAATAGTGACCCATCGGTGATAGAGCTAGAATTAGCTCTGGGTCCAGTTAGGAGATGTGTTTAGAATGATGTGAGGAGGAAGGATTAGCTTTCGGTTTGTGTTTTAGAGAACATTGGTTTGGCTCTAGGATATGCATGTGTGACTTGGACTGAGTCACTTGACTTGAGACATGCAAGAGCCATGTTCATGGGCTTGAGGTGCCTGAGAGGCAATTGTGACGGTGTCTTGGGAGTGGAACCGTCCAAGCCCTAAGGAATTCTCTGATGATTTGAGATGTTAAAGCTGTAAGCTCAATGTGAAATGGCCAGTGTTGAGTCTGTGGAGACTCTGAGGCCATAATTGATTTAAGATGGACCACTGAGGGTCTGTGGAAGGGCTTATAGAGAATAAGCCTGATGAACCTTTAAGTCAGATGACTTGGGTTGAGGAAAGGATAAAGGTTCCTTTCTCTGAGACAGTGAGGGACTGTCTGATGAGCTTTTAGATGTATCTGTGCGAGAATGGTCTGTAATGTGTGATTGTATGCCTTGGTAGGGTTTGACACGAGGTGTCAGAGGAGCAGACCATCATTCAAGGATTGGAATTACAGGCACAGCTTGATAGGTAAGCTCATTGTTCTGGGAATTTGTCCCTTTCTCTTGTTTGCCACCCCAGTGGGTGATGAATGCATGTCATGCTTGTATATATAATGTGCATGCTATGGACTGAAAGGCCAAGGGGCCTGTTTAAATGATTATATATGTTTGTGAGCCTGAAGGGCTAGAGGAACGGTACTTGGAGTGAAACTTAGACCATTCCATATATATATAAATGTATGATGAACCCTAGGATAGACACCGAGATGGTGTGAGGGTGATGATGCACCTGAGATTGCAGGTGATGGAACCTATAGGATACCGGGATGGTATCAGGCTAGATGAGGTTCCCTAGCCAGAGGAATAGTTTGAGGACTCCCTGGAATAGCTGAGATTCCTTGGGAGGTGTCACTGCTCTCCGTCTAAGTCCTAAGGGTGGATTGCCCTGTATGGATGTTCCTCCTTAGGCAGTGATGATGAAAGTCCTGAGTGGGTATCCCCAGGCAGCGGAAGTCCTGTGGGACGGTGCTCCCTGTGTGGATGACTCCCCAGGCAGTTGAGAGGAAAGTCCTGGTGGACGGTGCTCCTGTTGTTGATGACTCCCCAAGCAGTGGAAGTCCTGTGGGACGATGCTCCCTGTGTGGATGACTCCCCAAGCAGTGGAAGTCCTGTGGGACGGTGCTCCCTGTATGGATGACTCCCCAGGCAGTTGAGAGGAAAGTCCTGGTGGACGGTGCTCCTGTTGTGGATGACTCCCCAAGCAGTGGAAGTCCTGTGGGACGATGCTCCCTGTGTGGATGACTCCCCAGGCAGTTGAGAGGAAAGTCCTGGTGGACGGTCCTCCCGTTGTGGATGACTCCCCAGGCAGTGGAAGTCCTGTGGGACGATGCTCCCTGTGTAGAAGACTCCCCAGGCAGTTGAGAGGAAAGTCCTGGTGGATAGTGCTCCCGTTATGGATGACTCCCCAGGCAGTGGAAGTCCGGATGGATGGTGCTCCCTGTGTAGATGGACTCCTCAGGCATGTGTTGTGGAAAGTCCTGGAGGTGATTGCCCTGTGAACAGGAGGTTATTTCCCAGGCAGTTGAGGTGAAAGTCCTGGAGGTGATTGCCCTGTGAACAGGAGGTTCTTTCCCAGGCCAGATGGACAGATATGATGTATCTCTAAGAGAGGGCTTCCCGAGGGGATGAGAGCCTAAGGCTTCTTAGATGAGCCATATCTGCATATGTGAAGTCCTGAGTGGTTGACTCAGGCCATGCTTCGGATAGTCCATGAGGCGGTGCCTCACTGGTATGAGGAGTGTCCAATGGTTGACACTATGTTGTGGTACCTCTGTGAGAGAGCTGTGAGAGCCAGCATGATATGTTGATGCCATGATTATGGCTTGGCTCTGAGAGACAGGCTGTGAAAGCCATTAGGAGGTGTATACCTCTGATGTTGAGAGCATTCAGTGTTTTACCCAGAGGGCTGGGTTGTATGGTAGTCAGGACGATGTCCTAGGCTCTGTTATGTTTGTTTATGTTTATGCATGGGGGTGAACCAGGGTAAGGGAGGATCTCCCAGGACCCTGAGCTTACTGAGATGTATATCTCACCCCTGTTGTAGGTTGTGGTATTCAGGTGCTCTAGAGGAGAGGAGCAACCACAGGGCAGGAGGCCCTAGTGGAGTTTGCTGGAGAGGGTTATGGGCTGCAGATGAAGACTAGAAGAGTCTTTTATTTTGATCTCTGTCATGTACTGTACATATAACGATGTATGACCTAATGTGGTCTTGTTTTGAGCATGTATATGTACAGATGATAATGATGTGGTTATAAAAGAATAATTCCTCCTGATTCTCTATGTTTGGTTTTATATATCTGCCTATGTCTTGTGTGCTTTTGATATGTTTATGTTATCTGAATCAGCAGGGGCTTGTTTTATGATGCTTTGTTGTGTGTTTTAAATTCCATGCATAATGTAATCAAGAAAAACGATTATATCGCTTCCGCATCGCATGTTTATAACGCTGATAGCGCGATACTGATATTATTAATGATAACACGTCCGGGGTGTTACAGATGGGACACCCGGAAATACTAGTCCATGTAGCCAACCACTGTCTGAGCAGGCTGACGGGCTACCTCAGTGGTGGATGCCAAGTGATCCCAAAACTGAATCCATGCCTCGTCAATGTCATCTGAAGTAGGTGCGTCTGATAACTGTATATCTGGGATATCCTGAACATAACTGTACTGTCTCAAGACGCTGCCTGGAAGATGTCTGATAACGACCGGTCCACAGCGAATATGACCAAAGAACAGTGAGATGATATCGAACTCTCTATGCAGACGGTGATCTGCATATGGAGCCCAGCGTACCTCATCCATGACCAACCTATCCAGTCTCCGACGATAGGTGCCAAGGTGTAATGCCTTCTCAACCGGCCACCGACACGCTCGTGGTAATCTCTCCTCATACGATCGAGCTGCAGAGACATTTCCAACTATAGGGAAATGCTCATAAATCCAACACTGCAACATAAATTATACATGGAAAACCCATTAGCATGTGTGACACATGAAATGTAAGGCTCGTAATAAGCATGGGCCTCATGAAATGAATTACCTGCAACAACGTCACATAACCGGCCAGGTGCTTTCCGTGATACAAGGATGCATAGTTGAGGTTGGCATACATGAACCAGAGCAGCCACACCCCAAGCGTATCCCCCTGCACGGTCCAGATCACGAAAAGCCTCCAAGAATACCACACTGATATGTGTGGCACTCTTGTTGGCAAATAGAGTGCAGCCAACCAAGTGAAGCAAGTAGGCTCTGGCCGCTACTATCCACTCCTGAGTCGCAACCTTCACAGCATATAAGTCTCAAAGCCAAGACAAACGAACATATGCCCTATGGCATTGCTCGGTCTCCGCTCCAGCTGCGTCTGCAGATACCTCAAGCAAATCAACGACAATATGTATGGCCTGGCCAACATCAATACCCTCAAACGATAACATATCTCCTACTATCGGTAAATGCAAGAGGGATGCCACATCGTCCAATGTGATAGTTAACTCCCCCACAGGTAAATGAAAACTGCTTGTCTCTGAGTGCCACCTCTCAACAAACGCCGATAACAATCCCCTATCTCCAGTATCAACACAGCAGCTAATCAAAGGGGCCAAACCTGTCCCAGCAACTATACCCTCAATCTGTGGTGCAGGCCGTCCAAATTTTTGAACTTTTCTCCCATGCGAGGCCAGTTTCAATTCACCCCGTTCCTGCAAACATATACCTCACTGTCAGATGACTACATAATTGGGAAACTTTGTTTCTAAATTACAACTATAAATACCTCTCCTTCCCACACCCGAACCGCTACATGTTGAGCGCACTCTGTTAAGACTGAGGTGTCCTCCGGACCACCTGGAAATGAGTGAACATCATTGCCTCCATCATCCATGCCAACATGGTCCTCAACATGGTCCTCAACAACAGGCACCTCATGAATATCATCTCCTACATGTGGGTCCGGCACCGGTGGCTGCTCATCGACAACTGGCCCTGCACGTTGTCTTCTGGCTGACGTCGTCGGCCTACGACGTTCAGCAGTCGGCTCTTCATTCCCTCTATCGCCATCTCGTCCTGCACTGCGGCGTATACTACCTCTTGTTCTAGCCATAACCTGTGCTAGAACATTTGAAAAAGAAATAAAATCACATTTCAATACCAAATTATAACTAACATCAACAAAAAAAAGCCACATTTCAAAACCTGCACAAACATGCTCGCCAAATCCATTACCAAATAGATGACATTGTTTGACTATTTCATTACATTAAGGAATAACAACAGTTTTACCAAATCCAAAATTATCCACTATGTCATGCATCACCAAGTCGAATATCAATACCTTGTTTCTACAACTTACACCATTTCTATGTATGACTACTTCACCTATATTTCGTATAAACCATTGATGGTGTTGACAACCACGAATAAGTTGTGGTACTTGGGAATCCAATGAACTGCTAATATACCTCCAATTGATATATAAAGAGGTTCTGATTCTTTTGGGCTAAGTTTGATTTACCAACATAAAATTTGGTCAAATGCCTAACTGTGGGAACAATCCAGCTCAGGCCTCAGATTTGCTGTTTAGACATTGATTTCAATGTTGTAACGGTTCATTTTTCTGATGTTTTGGTTCACTCTATGCAGTACCTTGTTATTAGATGCATTTCTCTTGCATCCAATTACATTAATACAGGGAGCAATTACAGGGCCATTAATAACTACAGTTATGATTACACCGAAGGATTTGTATGCTAACTTTGTGTTGCAAGAACCTAAGGACAACTCCAAACAGAAAGCCAGCTACCTAAGGTTCTACTACCTGTGTCTATATAAACCAAAATTTCCCCACCCATCCAGTAACCAACCAAAATAAAGTGTACAGCTCCAAGCAATAAGTGAAACTATAGTTCCATCTCAACAATAATAGCATAAAGCCACAATCATTTCCAACAGCTAAAACAAACATTTACCAATAACATATTCATTTGACATTCAACGAAGCATCTGATTCAAAATTCCATCAATTGGCATTTAAATTTTTCAAAACTAGTGTGGTACGGATTATGTAATCCGTATGGTTCTTACGAATTACTTAATTCGTAAGAACCATACGGATTACATAATCCGTACAATCTTTACGGATTTAGTAAACCGTGAGCACCATACGGATCAACCAATCCGTAAAAATCTTAAATTCGTATGGTGCTCACGGATTACTTAATCCGTAAAGACTGTACGGATTATGCAATCCGTATTGTTCTTACGGATTAAGTAATCCGTGAGAACCATACGGATTACATAATCCGTACAAGTGTACAACACCACAATCAGTAAAACGCGAATAAAAGCTTACTTCGGAGGTCGAAAACCACCAAAAGAGCCGCCCCAATGTCCGACAACCACGAATGAAGCACCTTCTTCAACCCAAATGCGAACGACTGATTGCGCCGACGGGAGAAAAAATCGCACTCAAGCAGCAACTATACACAGGAGATGGAAAATTGAAAGGTTCAAATGCCTAAGCCTATTTAACGGAGGGCTTATTCGGAATTGCACTATTCAATTCTGGGTGTATTAGTTTATTTACTGGTGTATTAAGTTTTTCCCCTTATGAAATCTCTTAGGATGCAATCCATTAAGATGAACAAAACAAAATGTGGGACACGTGTATGAAGCAGCAACACTCTCAAGTCTCAACTTGTCAAACGAGGAAAATGACAATTTTGCCTCACATTTTGCCTTTTATGGTCAGGTCAGGCCTATGGTCTGTACTATAGTATGCAGTTGTAAGGGACCTAAAAACTTTGGGTTTTGGAAGTGACTTCGTTTTCACATGGTCACTATTAGCATTAGATTTGGAGCAACACAATTAGATATGCACACTCCAACTCCATCATCACTTCCTCCTTGTTATTATCATCATTAGGGTTTTCTTTTTCACACACAATAGAAACCCATGTCAGGTGTATGCTAAGATTTCAAATTTTTCAACAACTATGGTTGGTCAACTGCTTCTTCAACGCTGACATTTTCTCTCAGGTATGTTTCCTTAAATGCTTTTTTTTTTTTCTTATCATTGCTTGTTTTTCCACAATATGAGTTCGGCTTAATCCCAAAAGCAAAGATAATAACTTTGTTCAAAACCACCACATGGGTAGTGCCACTCTCTCTCTCATTCCAACCTCAAATCTAGACATGCTCTAATTTGAATTTAGAATACCATATTCTCAAAATGTATAGGGTTCACTCTAAAATCCTAAAAAGCAATGGTGCTATCACCAACCCCCCTATTTTTTCTCCATATTCTTCTTCTTCTTCTTCACCCTCAGTGCCTTATGTTTCTAACTACCAGAAACAAACAGCTCCATCCCCAACTTCTTCATTTGGGAATAGAATAAGCCCTGCAATTCTTTTCATCATAGTAATTTTAGCTGTGGTGTTTTTCATCTTGGGTCTCCTTCACTTGCTTGTTAGATTTCTCATAAAGCAAAGGTCTTCCTCTAATTCATCAATTTCCCAATCAAATAGATACCCTGACATGTCTGAATCAGATGCTTACCAGAGGCAGTTACAGCAGCTCTTCCATCTTCATGACTCAGGTCTGGATCAGGCTTTTATAGATGCTCTCCCAGTCTTCTTTTACAAAGAGATAATTGGCTTGAAGGAACCTTTTGATTGTGCTGTTTGCCTCTGTGAGTTCTTGGAACAAGACAAGCTCAGATTGCTTCCCATGTGTAACCATGCTTTTCACATTGAATGCATAGACACATGGTTGCTGTCCAATTCAACTTGTCCTCTTTGTAGAGGGACTCTCTATTCACCAGGCTTTGCCTTTGAGAACTCAGTTTTTGACTTTGAAAGTCAACTTGAGGAAGATGGGGTGTCAGGAAGTGGTGGAGTTGGTGGAGTTAACAAAACTACAGAAAGTCACATAGTGAATGGGAAAAGGGTGTTTTCTGTTAGGCTTGGAAATTTTAGAAGCACTGATAATCAAGATGTGGTGGTGGAGAGAGGTGAAGGAGAGAGTAGTAGTGTTAATTTGGATGTGAGGAGATGCTATTCAGTGGGGTCTTTTCAGTATATTGTGGCTGATTCAGATCTGAGAGTGGCTTTAGGCCCTAGCAGTGGCAGCATGAGACAACTACTGAAGGGAAGAGCAGCCACAAATGGAAGTTCTTTCATTGATGGAGATGCTGTTGAGGGCAAGAAAATCACCATTGCAAGGAAAGATGAAAGCTTTTCGGTTTCCAAGATCTGGCAATGGTCTAGGAAAGATAAGTTGACAGGCTCGTCAGATGCTCATTTCCATAACTCTACTGTCACTTCAAATTTGCCATGGATGAATAAAGCCAGAGATAATTGACACATGAAGCTAGTTAATTTGAATGTTGTATTTTAACTAATTTCACATTTTTATTGAAGGAATCCATTTCTTGAGCTCCTGCAATTCCTCTCACACTTTGATTTTACGTTTTTTTATTATTTGTAGTGACAGAACTTGTAATTGTACCATAAACATAATTTTAGGCAATGCTCTTTGAACTAGAAATAATCTTCAGTGAGTGTAAGGAATATAACTCTTAATTCTATCATGTCTTGTATTATGTATTTACCCTTATTTTGTCACACATCACATAGTTTTTCGCATCACGTTTTTTACAGTACCCTTACACTAACTTTTATGGTAAAAAGGAGGGGAAAAAACTGAATTTCCATTATTCCCTACACCATTGGTCAAACTCAAAAGGACACAAAATCTCAGTACATATTCTATGCGCTAATGGTGTATGTGATTATTTGCACAAGTGTCAAAAGTGGTTTTTAGTAGCAATTTCTTTGAAGGAGCAGGGAGATGAAAGTGAAGTCAAATTGGGGTTGCTTTTTTCGTTTTTGGGTTAAAAAGAAGTGGAAGTGTTACAAAGGAAGGATTCTATTCCTTCTTCTGTTAGCTCATTCTTGTGTATGACGACGCTCTATGGAAGTGTATCCTTTTTGGATGATTTAGCACATGGCACACCAAGATGACGAAATGGGTGCAAGAGATTTTTAGATCAAGATTGTGGATTCTTGACCTGACATCATGAGCCTAGTGGATGGTGGTGGGGTTATAGACTCGTAGAGTGCTCTCAATCTAAAAGATTTTTTTTTTTTTTATATTTGTTTTCTGTTATATTATTCTCAAACTTTTAGGATTTGTGAAGAAAGTTAACGAAATAAGATTTTAGTTGTTTTAATTGTTTTTTCATGAATTCTTAAAATATGAAATGTGTTTTTTAACCAGAATAAATAATAGGTTTAAATATTGATCCATTTATTTTACTGAATCAGTAATTTTGATCATTTAGTTTAAAATTAAAACATTTGATCCTTCTATTTTTTTTAAATCATCATTACTTGTTGATAAATTATTATGTACGATAAATTTATGTCTAAATAATACATATAATGTGATTCAATCATAAACTATTAATGAATTTGTTTTTGTAATAATTATCTTAAAATTATAATAAGACTGATTTATGAATTAGGATTGATTAAAAAATTTTAGATTGATGTATATGATTATTAAATTCAAATAATTATAAATAAAACATATTAACTAAAAATAAAAAGCAAGCCAAACACATCATTATATTTTATTTTTTATTTTTGAAAATTTGATTAATGCTAATTACACGCATTTCTATACTTTGCATTCCATGTTGTCTTAACTCTTATAAAGTCTTGGGTTTACTTCATATTTTAGTAATCTTTTGCTAACAAGTCAGATATACAAGTACACCAATATAAACAGGTGATATCTATAAATTGTAATGTAAATTTTCATTGAGGTTAGTTGTATATCCTAATTTTGGAACGGGAATACTTCCTTTCTCCAACTGTCTACCAAAATAACACAACCCTTCGATTCTAAATAATATGCACAATTTGCTCATTCTCTGAAAAATTCTACATTAAGCCAATTGTCATTTCATTGCTGATCCAATATCATATATATATATATATATATATATATATATATATATGTGTGTGTGTGTGTGTGTGTGTGAGATTGTTGACATACTCTCATCTCTTTGTTAATTAGAGTATGTTAACAATTTACATCAAAATATTTAGACAAAAAAAATTAATCATCTTTTTATTTGAGTTACTTTATTTTAAGGATATAACAGTAATTTAATCCTTAATTTGAAAAAAAAAAAATAACTTCTCCCTCCTCTCTCTCTCTCTCTCTTCTTCTCACCCATTCATCTTTGAGGCTTGAGTAGTGCAGTGCGTAACGACATTGTTGGAGGAACTTTCGAAGACTCTTCAAATGGTGAAGTTGAATTTGAAGCCTCAATTGGATTTCTTTCAGATGGCATCGATGTTGCTATTTCGATAGTATTTTTCATATGATTTTATAATTTATATATGTTCATTTGGATGATAATATGAGTTATGAGGAAGGCTATTTTTTCTTCTACGTGCCTCAAGTGGTGGAGGTCTGGAGGATGAACATGTTTGAAGATGAATGAACGAGAAAACCGAGATATGAGATAAATGAGTGCAACTATAGAGGAGGAAAGATTAAAAAAATGTTTTTTTTTTTAATTGAGCATTAAATTATTATTTTATCCTTAAAATAAAGCAACTACAATAAAGAGATAATTGGATTTTTTTCAAATATTTTAATGTAGATTATTATCATACTCCAACTAAAAAAGAAGGATATAATATGGCCCAATTCTAAAACAAATTTATATTTCTTCAGTCATAAAATAAGTAACTTTTTAATATAACATTAATTAATTTTTCCATCAATACCTCTAATAAATTTCACTTTAGTTTTTTGAATCTAATAATAATATTAGTCTTTTTAATCTATTTAATAACATTAGTTTTATAAAATTATTACTTTTTTATTCATTTATTAACCTATTTTATCTATATAAAATAATTTAAAATGATATTTATTTTTGAACGGATGGATGGAATAATAATAATATAGTCTATTTGGATATAAAAATAAGGTTAGAAATGTTAATTTGATATTTTGCTTGCTATTTTCAGAGAAAAGCACGTAGTAACCGGAATACATATCTCCATTCTCTACCTTGGTTACGCCAAGGCTTTATTATTTTATTGGGTCAACTTCCTAAGGCTAAATAAAACAGTAAGAAACAGTGCACACACCTTGATGCTGGGGCCTGGGGGGAAAAGGTAAAGTTGTCCACCTCCTCATTATTGACCCATACTAATAATGGGGTACATATGTTATATATGATCACCGACTATACCTTAGCAAAGTGACAGAGGCACAATGTGACCCTTAATTTAAGAAGAAATTTAGTTTAGTATTGGTGGTAGGCTGGATCTCATATAGAAATATACCAACTCTGCAGTGTGTACTTGTTATTTATTAAGAGATAATGGTGTTTGTCTCTCTCAAATTGATTCAGTGTGATCGAAGACAAAGTTAATTTGCAATATTTGAGGTGGGGCAAAGAAAACAAACGAGGTGGTTAAGCATGAATTAGAATTTAGAATGCGTTTCACATTAGAAGACGTAGTTGGAATTTTAAAAGAAATAAAAATTAATAGTCACCCACAATATTATTCAAGACTCAGTCGAAGAGAAACATATGAAAGAAACAAAAATTTATGTATTGTATTGTAGGTGATATGTATAATAAAAAAAAATATTAGTGAGATATATCAAATAATAAAATGTCCAAATATCACCGATGTTAGAATTAAGAACGTAAGTATTATAATATCTTTAAAGATGGGATGAAATCTAAAAGAGTTGGTAAGTGTACATGTTCAGATGATATAAATGTGATTGTCTGAAATCTGAACTCTATGGAGTCTCTAATGAAATTTTTTAAGGATTGTCCAGAAACCATTTACAAATTGAGTAAATCGTTTAAAATATATTTTTAGAACCTATGTCATGTCGTTCAAAATTAAATTTTAAGACTTTTACAAAACTCAGAGTGAAAAAGTAACAAAATAAAAGGAGAATATTAAATGTAAATGTACTAGTCTTGCACAGAATAAAAAAAAAATACTAATGCATTAAAAAAGTACTAACAAGAATTAAATTGTATTTATACACTCCTTTTGAATGAAATAAAATAAGTATGCTTTATCTATAAATAAATAAAAACAAGAAGTACATCTCTGAAAAATAGACTATTATGACTTTATAATAAGATAACTACGGCAAAATATTCCCATGCGTTATGTGAAGATGTAGAATATTTATATAACCTTAGACTTCTTTCACAACATTTATTTTTTCTGAAAATTATAAAAGGAAACATTTTGGGGGGAAAAAAAGGAATTATTTGCTATGGCATTAAACATTCTCCCTCCATTCATTTGTTTGTCCTTGCTGTTATAGTTCTAATTATTTTGTACGATATTTTAGAGAGAAAAAAATTATTCTAAAATATATGTTGCTTTAGAAAATTGATGTTGTGTTAAATATTTTTCCCAAGATTAATCAATATTTAATGGGAGTAGTGTATAGGAATAGTAAATAACTCATTAATTAAAGAGATAAAGAATATAAAATGTTTTCTTTAAAATTCAACAAATTAATTAAATTCCTAAATACATGTGTCAAAACCTTAAATGCCATATAATCTAAAATGGAGGGAGTCACTAGTATCTTAAACATTGTTAGTGTGTTTAGAGCTTGAAGATATAAACTTATAAGAAACGAATATTTGGGAAAGAGCCCGAAGAGGTTTCTAAGAAAATATAACTAGAAATGGAGTCTAGAGAAGGTTTTGTAGAGAATACTTAGATATCAATTGTAGCTATATACGGGTTATAGTGCAAAAACCCCAATCTTTGTGTCAGGAACTAGACAAAACTTCGTAGTTTGAAAGTAAATCAGGATAAATTTCCTGTGCTCTACTATTTCTCGGTATTTATGTTTTTCTTTGTCTAAGTCTTACTAGTGTGCTAATTTTGTGAACAAGTTTTGTAAACCAATATCAAGAATATTTTTATCAAACTCATATTCAAGAGGATTCTCTCATACGTTAGACAATCATTCGAAAAACTCATACTGTTGGACTATTTTTTTTTTTTTAACTGTTCTTGAACATTTTTGTGTTTGACAAAGTTCCGTTTTACAAAAATCTTTTGAAACGCAATTTAATCATCTTATGTTTTCCTGTATATTTCCAAAGTAATTTAATCAATCCAATGCACGCTTGACAATTTACTAAAAAAATGTTATCCTCTCGCTTCATGTTAATAAAATAAAGCTATAGTACAAATACAAATAATCTTAAGATCTTACACCCAAAAAAATATAGTACTTTAGTGTGGTGCATGAGTGCTGCATGCAATAAATGAGTCTTTTAATTATTCACCTTGGATCCGTGAAACTAAAATGTTTCTAGGGGTTTTGATAGTTGATATTGTCACAAGTCTCGTACTCTCACAATGATTTAAAAATAACTACAGAACTTTGAATCCACGGAATTCTTAAATGAATTTAACAGCTTGATCGGAACTTACATCACCATGTGACGGTCTTAAAGTTGGACTTTCCAAGAACCAATCAAAGTGAAAGGGCTATGGTGCGATAATAATAGTAGTATTACTATTAGCTAAAATTCGTCGAATTTTCTTCAGCGATGCAGAAAACCGTTTGCGGTTCAAAACTCAATGGAATTGTTTAAATTTAGCAAACCTTGCAAATTGACTTGGGATTACATGATTTTGAGATTACATTTTCATTAATCTTGAGGGGGAAAAGTTACATAAAAAACAAATATTCCAATCGTCTAAAAGATACCAAATTGCATTCAACAACACTATAACTTTAGACAGCAAGACCGAGCGACTACCTCCGAAAAAAAGCAAGAAAGCACCTCAAGTACACGACACAACTCTCAGCGCCTTGAGAGGCAAAATTGACTATGGCCTTTTCATACAGGAATATGTTGTACTAATGTACATAAATCACCTAAGTAAAAGAAAAAGGTAAAACAAAGATGTGAAGCCACCAAATCGACTTCAATTTTAAGCCAAAAAGTGGTCCAGATGCTCGAACCATACCTTCCTCAATTGAAGGAATGAAACATGAAAACCGCACCAATAATTATAGAGTGCTGGGGAAAACGAAGGGTTTTGTGCATCACCTTACTGACCCCTGATCATTGGGCTTCATAAACCACGAGGAAAATTATTAACTTGTCCTTCCTCCAGTGTATCCTTGCCATTTATCTTGTATGCTATCCTTATACGCATGACAAGAGATTTCTGAAAAAAAAGAGTAGTTGCTAGCGATCAAGTCTTCTCTAAGAAGCACTTATACATTGACATTTAAATGTACATACAAGAAAATCATCTCAGAAAGTGTACACCATATACATACTCACAAAGCACAAACAGAGAAAAGGAGGGGGTGGGGGGAGTTTAATCCATGATTGTCAAATCCCAGATAATGCCATGAAGTGGCCAACCCCAAAAATGGTATAGTAGATTGCATATAGCAGGATAGCCACTATGTAAAGATTATAAATACAAGCATAATTTCACAACAGTAAAAATTAATCCAATATTAAAGACATTATTCATCATTAATAATCTAAAGTAAGTCCAGTCCATAAAAAAACAAAGAAAAATATGATTTAATGTGATGCCTAATGATAGTGTCACTGCTTGTGCAGTTAACTAAAATATCATTGTTGGCTTTGATGAACGATCTGAAAAGTAGTGATCACTCAATAACCCCCAGGCTCAAATCATAAGCAGTTTTGCAGCACATAATATATCAAATATAAAAATAAACCATAAACTAGCTGTTTCGCAGCAACATGCCAGTGATCAACATTCTGTTTAGAATTTAAATCATACAAGGACATGATAGAACACAGATATTTACAGTAAAGCAATAGTTACAAAGACCATCTACCTTCCCATGTTGGCTATTAGTAATTTTCAAACTTTGGGTTATGGACCCATTTGCAGGAAGAGTATTGCTGCTAGCTGGATCTAAGTGCAATTGAAGAAACTGAAAATTGAAACAAAATATGTAAGTACTAGATGATGGAAGGTAATAAACCAGTTCAAAAGATTTTGAAATTTCAACAAAGCACCCAGTAGAACACCTCACAATTATCAAATATTAAAGAATAGATGTAACTATTTAGCACTCAAAAGGTCAGATAACTAACTAGACTAATACAAAGGAAATTATTAAGCTATTGACAGCTACAAACATTTTTATCACTAGAATCCATTTAGAGAGAAACAGCCAGCATGGAACTTCAAGTTACCATTATAACAACAAAGATGATGATATTGCTAAAAGCAGTAAATTCAAATTATATCTTTATAATTACAATAATCATGATGATCTTAGCACTGCATGCAGAAAGCTTAATAGCATACTGGTTGGAATACCTTAGGAACTGCTGCCTGGAAAACAAAATCTGTATATGCATCGGAGGACAAATTCATAAAAGTAGCCTGGATAACTGTTGTTTGTGGGTTTCCTGGTTGTTTTGAGAAATTGAATGTCAACCTCAAGGAGCTGCTCTCAAATGCAGTTACAGATGGATAAACCGGTCCATTGTTTTCTACTCAAAGATAAGAAAGGACAAGGATTCAATACTTTGAATATATTTCATTCAATGATAATGCCCAAATGCTAAACAAAGTTTACAACCTGTTGGCGGGCTGGGGCCAAAACCATCCAATAAATCCATCATAGGAGCAGCATTTGAAGTTGTTTTTGTAGAAAGTGAAAGAGATGAGAGACCATCCAACAAGGAAACTGGTGCTTCATTACTTGAATTGGAGGATAAGATGTCTACTGTAGATGAGCTGCTTTCGGCAGAAGGTGATCCAATAGACAAAAGATCCAAAAGAACATCGTTGCCACTTTTTGAAGCTTGGCCAGCAACTAAAAATGCAAATAAAGTCAGACATGCTACAAATATGTTTGATGGAATTATTCAGTAATCACAATAAGGAAAAATGAATAAGTTTGCATGTTTCTTTAACAAATCAAAATGGCAACAAGCACCACCACCAAAGCCTTATCCCATTAGATGGGATAAGTTACATGGATCAAACGATGTCATTGGCTTTTATCAAAAGCTAAATTTTCAATAAAACTATTCAGAAAACGGTTCTTCATAATGGTTTTTCCTATGGATCAAGTGGCCCAAAACTAAAGAAGACCTCGTAAAACAGTAACAATTATCTTTAAGAAAAGCAGAGATGCATAAACAACGATGGTAATTATTAAATACAAAAAATATTTAATTTTCAGGCATCATAATAATTTATAAGATACACTACAAATACTAACCAGATTGTTGTGATCCTGGTGACAGATCAACACCAAGAAGGTCCTGAAGAATATCTCCTCCACCAGAAGAGCTAGGTGCAGGAGCATCATCTGAACTTAGATCAAGTAGATCTACAAGAGGAGCCACAGGTTTGGCTGTTCCATTTGGAAGATTAAATGAAGGTGCAGTTGGAGTTGAAGCTGCGCCTGGTAGAGACCCAGCCCTCCTACCAATGTAAGTTGCCTCATCCAAAACTGGCATCCTTTCTACAAGTGTAGACCTGCACAATGACAGTTTCTTATGAAAGTGTGGTACAATTCCATGATCTTGATATAATATAATAAGCAGATTAATTAACCTCACCTAATATTTTGATGCTTTGCAATAATCGAATTGAATTCAATAGCTCTCTGCTGCAATTCTAGCACAAAGCTCCCTTTGAACTGAACAATAATTTCTTTGATCCTCCTATATCCATATTCAAAAGAGAATAAAATTTCCAGGTCAAAATGGCAAATATACAAAATATAAGAGGAAATAAATAAACTTGCACCGGTTGCACAAGTCTTAGGCGTGGGGAGTAAGAAGTGAGGACGACCAACATCAACAACACCTTTAATCCAAGTTAATTGTGATCAGTGGTAGATGAATCCAATGATAGATCGAAAATAAAATAAAGAAAGAGAAAGGGAGAGGGGAAGAAAAAGTGAAAATAAGACAAAAGAGATGAAAAATAAGCTAAAATAAAAGAGGGGTGAAAGGAGGAGGAAAAAATAAAGAGGAAAAGGAATAAAAAAAAAGGGAACGACTGAAACATTGAAATACTAATGAATTTAACCCTCCACCAAGCTTATAACTTTTCTCCATTGCGTCCTAAGACATACCATCCACCAATCTATATCTCACTCCATTAGGTCTTATTTAACTACTTTTTCCCAGGTAAGTTTCGGTCGACCTTTATCATTCTTTGTGTCGAGCTCTTGGTAACAAACTCTTATTCTTATGGGAGCATCCAATGGTCGTCTCATAACGTGTCCAAACCATCTCAATCTATGTTCCCTCATTTTTTCACATACCATACCACTACTACCTTTCGTCGAATATCCTCATTTCTTATCTTATCCATCTTCACATAACCACACATCTACCTTAACATCCTCATTTCTGCTACCCCTTTTTTATGCTTATGTTGCCTATGTGCTGGCCAACATTCCAATCCATATAACATTGCCAGTCTTACAGCTGTTCTATAAAATTTTCCTTTTAGCTTAAGGGAAATTTTACGGTCACACAAAAACCCCGATGCACTCAGCCATTTCATCCACTCTGCTCTGATTCTATGATTTATATCCTCATCAATCTCATCACCTTTTTGCAAAATTAATTCCAAGTATCTAAAAACATCTTTTTTGGGTACCTCTTGACCAAGTAGATGCACTGTATCTTAATCACCATCTCTTACCCGCAAAAACTCACACTTCATATACTCCGTCTTGCTCTTACTTATCGTGAATCCTTTAGACTCCAAAGTGTTTCTCCATAATTCCAGTTTCCTATTAACATCATCTTTGGTCTCATCAATAAGCACGATATCATCTACAAAAAGCATACACCACGACACTTCTTTTTGAATATCTTTCGTTAGTTCGTCCATCACTAATGCAAAGAGATAAAGACTAAGAGTTGAACCTTGGTGAATACCTACCATGATAGGAAATACCTTTATGTTCCATTACAAGCTTTCATACATGTGATAACCCCATTATATATACCCTTGATTGCATTAACATACTTTAATGTTACATTTTTCTTCTCAAGAATCCACCATAAGACTTTTCTTGAGACCCTGTCATATGACTTCTCGAGATCTATGAACACCATATGTAAGTCTTTCTTCTTTTCCCCATACCTTTTAATTAATTGTCGCATCAAGAACATAGTTTTTATGGTACATCTTTCTGACATAAATTCAAATTGATTTACGGAAATCTTGGTCTTCCTCCTTAGGCGATGTTCAATAACTCTCTCCCACAACTTCATCGTATAACTCATGAGCTTGATGTCTCTATAGTTAGAACAATTCTAGATATCTCCATTGTTTTTGTAAATAGGCACAAGCATATTTTTCCTCCAAGCATCAGGCATCTTATTTGTTTGAAGAATCTTATTGAAAAGATTGGTCAACCATTTTATTGCCACATCGCCCAAGCCTTTCCACACTTCAATAGGGACGTCATCGGATTCCAAAGCTTTATTATTTTTCATCCTCTTTAAAGTCTCTTTAACTTCATGTGTATTAAAACTACCTTGCCTGGTCTGCTGAATTTCTACTAGAAAATTACATTCTTAATGCCTCTAAAATAAAAAGGCAGGAAAAGAAGAAGAATTAAAACCATTCATGAATGTTCCCCTAATAGTTTAAACTTTTGGGATAGTTGGTTCTTGATATGGTGTCAAAGCCTCTATATGACCAAGTGGTCATCAGTTCAATCCTTTCCACCTCCATTATTCTAAAAAAAATGTTGAATTTTAGACCAAAGTAAGGTGGGCCTATGCATTTCCTACACTGAAGAGCCCAAAAGGACTCGTTTGTGAGGCAGCCTGCTAGATACAAAACCATTCATGAGGTTTCACCTAACTTAAGCTTTTGAGCAAAATGGTTCTTGGCAAACTCCAATTTACAGTGTGGTGTGTGTAATAGATTATAAACCATTTGAAAAAACAGATCATACTCTGAACATGAAGGGAAACGTGAAGAGAGCTTTAATAGTGCAACCAAAGCCATCGATTTTGTTGTAAGATCTGATGCATGGCGTTTTATAGCAATCTCTACGACATCAACTGCATCGGACTCAGTCACCTGTTAGCATGAAAAAAAAATAAGGAGAAAAACTATTTTTTTAAAAAAAATTATATGCAATGAATGATCATGTTTTTAGATTTTCCTAAGTGCTGCTAATATACAAGCAGACTTAGGCATCAGTTGTTAGTAGTCCACTCACTATTAAACAAAGCTGGAACTCTCCAAGAATAAAAAGACACAATGGGAAGGGTATAAACTCATACCCCAGTATAAAAATATCCAACTATGCAATAAGAATTAAAATGAAAAAGGCAAGTCACAATCCTAACATCTATGGTTTTAGCACCAAGAACATATCATGTCCAGATTTCATTAAATTGGCAAATAACTTGGAGCATTTTCAGCCAGAGAGTATGTTAAATATACCAATCAAACATGTAAACCAAATCCCGTCTTACCTCATTCCAAATTACAATAATGGATAATAACAAAAGAGACAATGAGTAAGTAGTATTAAGACGAGGGGATTTTGTTCCTTTCATGGTCATTACCCATCCTCCAAGGTGACATACAAAAAGGATCATCATAAGAAGGGGATTGTTAGAACATCTTTTACTAGAAGCTTTTTCAACCAATATATAGATCATCTTGTTAAATTATTGCTTGGGGTCAAGTGATATATCATATTCATGAAACTTGAAACAACAGTTTAGACAAATGTATAAACTTTTCAAGCAGTAGCACTCACTGTTATTGGATCTTCTATGTCAAGCATTCCAACATTATTAACTAACATGTCACCATACTCCCCAATGCACCACACTGTAACTCGAACTAGAGTCTCCTGATGAAAAGTATTAGGTAATATTATATGAAAAGCATCAAAAGCAAATTAACAGTGTGCCTAGATTTGGTCAAAGCAGAAGTGAGCACCTGTTCAGCTGACATTTGAAATGCTCTGTATAATGATCTTACTGTATATCCATGAAGCTCAGAAGCATTGCTTATCACAACAATTAAGGCATACCATACTTCATCTTTTACAAAATTTCCAGCCTACTAACATAGAATAGAGATCAGTACATGCACCCAATATACATATATAACTAAATTGAATAGCTCAATGTGGAGAGTGGAGACAGCAAGCACCAAAACAATAATCACAATAAAAAGACAGCCCAATGCACGAAGCTCCCAGCATTGAGGGGGCCTTGATAGGTAAAATGCAGCCACAATTGTGAGCAGAGGTCATTTCCGCAACTAGAACTTGTGACCACCAAGTTATAAGGCAGCAACCTTACTATTGTGTCAAGGCACACCCTCCAAACAATAATCACAATACACAATGAGCTGATTTTGTGACCAACATATGGAAGCACCAAATCATAAAATGATAATCGAAGGTTGAAAAATTTACATTATCCTTAGAGCTGATTTTAAGCATCCAAATGATTTCATAGGATGTTGCATGCCAAATGGGAAGCAAATGAATTATCACATTCACATACAAGGATTAAGGTCCTCTATAAAGTGAAGAGTTCACTTTAGAAGAAAAAGTCAAGAAATTTTAGCCATAGATAAGAAAATCAATGACTTAATATTTTTTTGTATAAGCCATCAATGACTGGTTTTATATGCACATGTATAACAAATCATGGATTGGTAAAAATCTACTCTCTTAATTTCTCATTTATGGTGAGATGTCTCACTTTTTTCTCCATAGTGACTCACTTTTCACTTTTGAGGAATTAAAAATCCACATATAAACACACATCACTGATCATTAATACCCTAAAAGCAAGCATGCTTTGGGATTTTTATACCTCGGACAGAACCTTGAGCATCTGATCAATGTACCAGATCTTCTCTGGGGAATACCTGAAGCATTAATAAATAAATGTTAGTCAACCAAATATATTTAGTTGTTCAATTTAAAGAAAATCTCTACTTATGAGTTCTAAATTGACAGGGGGTGACAAAGATAAAGACCAATGAAAAATGGGCCCAATGGCTTCTTTTTCATTTTACCAAAGAGAGGAGCGAGAAAAGAATGTCCAAAATGCTATGAATTGCATGACCAAGATAGGTAACATGTTCACTATCACTAACATGAGAAAACAATCACATACTTCTAAAAGAACTATTAATAATAAACTCAGTTCCTGTGACAAATCAAATGTCTTATATTGATGGAATATCATACGTGGTCCAGAAATTTTTGGATACTGGAAAAAAAATGAGATAAAGTGAATATAGTTGGTATCCTTCTCTCCTTGCACAAAAAAAGAAGAAGAAATAAAACCAAATGAAGTATACTGAAAAAGGAATCCCATTCAGAATCTTATGGCTCACTTTGCTACAATGGAGCAAATTTTGGCAGTAAGGTCCCCTCTGAAATCAAGATCACTGACTTCCAGATAATCTATAAGCTCTTTTGCTAAGGGCTTCACATTAGTCTCATTCACCAAAACATAAACAAGTTCAAGGGCTCTTTTCCGAATCGAAGCATCTGAATCCTGAAGTTAAGAGACAAATGATCAACTCCTTGGATTGTAAAACAAAGATCTCATCTTTGTCACTGAATGAGGGAAGACAAATCAAATACCTTCACACATTCTATAATTGTTGCACGGTGCCTCTGTACTGCCTGAGCATCAGCAGTTACAGCCTTCATTAGCATGTTTAATGCCACATATCTAAATGAATAAGGTAGAATTGTAAGATTCACCTCAATAATTAAATTCAAAAGAAAAAGAAAAAAAGAGGGATGGAATGAATAGAGCTTGAAGAGCACTAGATGCGATATTATTTAATCAGCCTTTATAATGTGCTAAATTAAAGAAATTGAATGAGAAGACAATTTCATATTTTATAGTAATATAGAAGTTAGAGGTGTCTTTTCTGTCAACAGCCAAAGCCACAATATTAGTCACAGCCAGCATATATTTCTCAAACAGTATATTACAAACATGATTGTGACCAAAATAAATTCAAACTACAGAAATTTCAGAATACAGCCAATAACTGCAAGTATCAGCTAATTAAATATAATTAAATCACAAACCTAGTCCTTTTTATAATCAAGGAAAAGTTGCAATTAATATATTGGGGATCCCATTCTTTTTTAATTTCTTTTTAAAAGTGAAGATAGTAAAATTGGCAAGACAATAATTTGATTGCTTAAATGATTGACTGTGTTCAGTTTACCATAGCTCATCCCAAAAATCAGTAAACCATTGTACATATGCAATAGAGAGAACGCAAAGCATCATTCCATTGCTTGAGCAGACTAGTTCCTAACGATTCTAGTCTTTCTTAAATCATAATTTTTTTTTGCATACCTCATCCATCAATCACAGAATTATAGGAGAGAGAATACATCCACCAGATCATTATGCTAATGATTTTATAGACTTTGTTGTCATTCATTCAAGACTCTCTCTCAACTCACCCTCACACACACACAAACACTTGCATATCCAGTAAGCGTTCACCTATAGAAAGGCATTAGGAAAAGTGGAAAACATGTGTGAAGGACTAACAATTATAGAATAAAATTGATGTTCCTAGATGTTCCTTTTCAGGTTATAAGCTTACAAGGACTAACATTAAAAAGTGATTACTCTCTTCATATTCAGTTAATATCAGTCAAAATACTGATTTGCAGGCATCTGACAAAATTGGATATTCTGACACTGAAAAAATAGATAGATCCAGGTCACTTGCCACGAGTGTTATAGTTGTAAGTTGGAGCATAACAGGAGAAAGCTTAAAGGGGTCAAGAGATCAATCCTACTAATCAAGAGCACTTCCTAGATTCTTGTATCAATTCAGTGGACTGTAATAAACATTATTCCCAAGTTGGAGGAGACATCTTAGACCTCTTACAGTGCTTATTTTTTTGTTTTTCTTTTGGCTTTTATAGTGGAACTTTGCAATGTGAACAATCAACGTGCTCGTGTTAGTAGGTCTTAATCAAAACTTTTAGTTACTTATGAAAGAGAAGCAATGACCAGAAATAAACCTGATATTGTTGTCACGATTTGACAAAAATCTTCCCAGGATATTAATGGCAAGTACACGTAAGCCACCATTATCTTCAATGCTCATTATTGTTTGAACACATTCATATAATATTGCATTCCCTGCAACTTTATTTGACTCAGTCTTCGTAGCCACCTAAAACAGGCAGCAAGTGTAAAAATTATCAGTCTTAAATTTCCGAAGTAATGACCACCAATAATAAGCATAACAGATTTAGTAAACAGCAAACAAAACCTAAGAATATTGAAACAAATTATCTAACTCTTGATTATTGCAACAAGCGGTTAACACAATTAAAAAACTTAGCTTGGCCAGTTAATTGGTACATCTAACAGTGGCCAAATCATATATGTAAACTTACAGCATAAATTCTAGTGCCTGACCAAAAATGAAACTCATTTTTATAGCATACAATTATACATTGACAACAAAAGCCCCTCCATTCTCTTTCAACCCTCCTTATAATCCTTCAAAGAATTAGATATAAACATACAGCTAAATTTGCATTTAAAGATAGAAAAAAAATCCTGTTTTTCAATGGGTTTCTATTTCAACAGCTACTTACAATACAAGACCCCTCCCTGGCTCTCCCCATTACACATACATGCACATGCATACAAGAAAAAAAATAAAAAGGTTTTTTAAAAGTATATTCTACAAAGTAATCAACATTAGTGCAAAACCAAACTGCCCAACCATACATTACATAATCTTAAAATGTGGGTTTGGGCCTAACTCAACTCCAAAAACTAGCTCATAAGATAAGGGGTGTCTCCCACTTTATACTTTATCTTGGCTCTATCTCTAGCCAATGTGGGACATGGATTTTTCTCATACATCCTTTCACGCCTAGCACTTTTTAACAGATCTAGGATAAACTCTGATACCATGTTAATGTGGGTTATAAGCAGTGTTGTTAAAACGTAGTGTCAACGCCGAAACGGTGAGGGTGAGCAAAAACATAAAAACATGAAACGTAAACGAAACGTAAGAGTTGACTATATACACAAAAATAAATAAAAATCCAAAATATCCAACATATGTATAACTAAAACACACCAATATATAAGTATTAAAAATTTAAGTCCAAATACTAAGGAAATAAAGGAATAGATACAAAATAAATAAATTGGAAGAAAGAAAATCAATACATAAAAAAAAATCAATAGCCCCAAAATAATCAACACATGTCCAATAAATCAATTGGGTTTTCGGTGGACAGAAGAATGGGAAATGGTGGCCTAGTGGGACTGGGGTGGAGACAGCAACATGAGCGAAACTTGGCTAGTTTACTAGTTAGTGTAGTGTCTGTCGCATTCATAGTGGGATTGGAGTTATTTCCACCCCTTCTATTCTTTCTTTCCAGAAATGAAAGAAATTTATAATAAATAGCAGCCAAGGCAGTACATGTAGCATGCTAAACAATCAGATTCAATAGACATGCTGAGGAAACAAGATCAATTCACAGCAGAGTATGAAGTGAAGACCAAACAACAGAGGAGTCGAGCACCACACCAGAGTCGAGCACCACATCGTTGTCCACACCACTGAAGACCAAGCAGGCAAGCGGCAGATGGAGCAGCCCACGCACACAGTGAAGACCACCAAGCAGCAGACCAAGAAGACCCAAGCCGCACCAGGGGGAGAAGTGGAGACGGAGGTCGGAGATGGAAGGTACTTCGGAAGATGACCAGCGCCGCACCAGGGGAGAAGTGGAGAACTTGCATTTGCGTAAAAATCCCGTGCCCTAACGTTTAAAACCTTTTTTTTTAACTAAGTCAACTCGGTAAACTCGCCGAGTCAATCGAGTTGACTCGCCGTTTCAACCGAGTCGACTCACTTTCCGTTTTCACCTCCGTTTTAACACGATTTTGCTGCTTAAAAACGTAAAAACAGGCATTCTAACCGAGTTACACGCCGTTTTAACAACACTGGTTATAGCCTAACTCAACCCTACAAAACCGGCTTGTAAGGTGAGGAATGAGGATGGCTTTCCACTTATATACTTTAGCTCGGTACTATCTCTAGTCAATGTGGGATTTCAACTTGCCCCATTTTGCCCACGACTACCCGCCACAATATGGAACTTCAACACACCTTTTCCCACAACTTCAACATGCACCCTTTTGCCCACAGCGTTCCAGCACATAAACATGTAATGAAACATCTTCTGACCAGTGCCACCGAAACATGCCAGCATCCAACTCACAATAAATGTTTGATGCCATATGAATCACATCGTATAGCCCTTTGAGGCATTAAGGATGCCTCTTTGCCCCTAAATTTGTTGTTGTAGGACAGGACTGTGTTCATGGCTTCTCTTGGAATTGTGTTTACGGAGTTACGGTAGTTACAAGGGAGTTGCTATTGTAGATGTGTAGAGACACTAGGAAGCCATGCTGCAATTATTGATTTTTCGTGTTTTTTGATGTGTCTGGTTTTTTTTCTATTTGGAGGATATTGTATCCTACCCCTAGTGATACTTCTCTTTGATCTAATAAAAATTTTCTTCTATAAACGAAATTTCTCTAGAGTAAAACTTTTCAATCTTTCCTAGAATGTCCATATCAATTTGTGCTTGTACTAAGGTTTGCCTTAATCAAATTCAAATCACATGCAAGTGGACAAGATATTCTAAATGGTTTTCAACATACAAGTTCATGCTCGTAGCCATGCAGAAATTGCAAATAACCCAAGCATCGCAGCATGAACACTATAATAATATAATACCATAAAGTGCACCATAACACAACTGACCTGGGCAAGTATGTCATTCATAGTGTCACTAGCATCAGCATTGCCTTCACCCAACACTCGCAAAAGTTTAAGCAATCTGATGTGGAGAAATGGGTCTGTGATACCAGCAATATCATACTCTGGTGAATATGGACTATTGGCTAGATCCTTAAGAGTTCTGACCAAACCATCTGTGCATTTCTGTAATAATTGTTCACAAAATGTGTTGTTACAACAAAAGCTGTCCAAAATTATGGCTCAATGTGCAGAGTTCTTCATAAAAATATGCAATCAGAGGTTAACTTTACACCATAAAGTTGCATGTATGAACCTTGTTATTATCCCTTAACAGTTCACATGTTTGGCATTTTATACCCAACAGACTTGCTTGCAAAAACCAACACAGTGCTGTGATCTTAAAAAAACAGAGATTTTTGAAAGCATGAGTTTACAAACCCCGTAATACTAGCTAATGAGAAATGCTCAAACACTAAAAAAAATATTAACTAAAGCATTTCAAATATTGCAAGGTAGTTTCAAATTAATATACTCTACAAATTCCATATTCCAGAATATAACTTCATTAAATTACTTGTAAGTTGTAAAATTGTCAAGAATTAAAGCCAAGAATTCATGGACGTTTTAACTCAAGTCATAAATACCAAGAAGAATGCACATATATATATATATGGATAGTTTGATTTGCAGCAAAAATCTGTCATGCTAAGTCTATAGTGGATAAGTTTACTTCAAATCTTCAATCAATATCCAAAATAAGTTCTAGGAAAATACACTACATCTACGTGATTGACAATATAATTTATGAGAGATGAAAAACTACCTTCCTAATATGTTCAAGAGCTTCAGTGCTAATTTTACACAGATCTGTACAAAGCTGAACCCCAGTGATCAGAACCCCATGATGCTTCTCCCTGAGTAAGGAAGTAGCAGGGTTGATAAAATTTTCTGCCAAGTCTGGAACTTTCTTTATGATCCTTATAGAGCATAATGCTGCCTATATAACAGTGAGCAGAGTTAATTTATGAGAATAAATAATGATTAGTCACCATTCATGCAGTTAAATGGGAACAGTTTTATTAATAACTCAAACATTAAATTACATACAAGGTTATAATTATTTGGAAAATGAAAATAGGGAGATCACAAAACACTGACACGTGATAATATAGACAAGGCTATGGAACCAATTGTTGCATGCTAAGTACTTAGGAGGACGTTAATAAGTAGACGTCCACTATATGTATGAATTTAAATGTTTCAGAAGAGATAAAAACTGTGATGCAATGCATGAAGTACAAATGCACAATGAAAGTCACCTTCTTCCGAATATTTGGATCTCGAAATTGAAGCAATCTCTCAACCTCTGGTGCAAGATCACGTGCCATTTCTGCTGAACAAATGTTTCCTAAAGCACAAAGAGCAAGTCCCACTATATACTGATTTGTGTGATTAAGATCTCTGTGATTCAGTTAAGGCTCTGCTATAACCCATTATTAATATTTGTTCCCTCATTATATTTCAGTAAGTAGATCAAATTAACACATTTGTAAAGTGCAATGTAAAAATCAGGGAATATAAAAATAAAAATAAAAACAGAACTTTGACTAAAAACTGGATACTGTTTCAAAGAATTGGTGACCAACATTAGAACTTCTTGTCTTTCATCAAGAAGCAACATGAGGCCAAGATAACCTATTCTCTTCTCTGGAAATCCAGGAGATGCTATCAACTTGAGGCATTCCATTTGACCAAAATGTGTGGGGTAAC
>PYAF01001377.1:26478-43261 GCA_007407185.1 Glycine tomentella | reverse complement strand
AAGTATTAGAAGAGAAAAATATAGAAATAAAAGATATTAGAAAATTATATCATCAATTAAATTATTCTAATATCATGTTAAATACTATTTCTAACCATTTAAATAGAATAGAAAATAATACTCAAGAAGAAAGTAGTTCTGAAAATAAATTAATAAAAAAGAATATAGACAAACCTATATATAAAATTATGAATGTTTCACAGAAGGACTTAGATTCTATAAAATTGGGAAGCAATACTGATCTTAAAATAGAAGAAATAAGGAAAAATTTAGAAAAATTAAGTATAGAAAAGATTTCTATTAATACCTTAGAAAAAGATCATGATTTGGAAATTAATAAATTAAGGAGAGGATTAAATTATTATCCTAAACTTAGAAATTACTATTCTAGACCATCTCCAGCAGATGTACAATTTGAAGAAAGGGGAGATATGCATCAAAATGTATATTCAGGTACAGAGATAGCTGAGTGGAATATAGATGGAATGAGTGAACAACAAATATTAGATTTAACGTGTCAAATGAATATGGCGGCAACAGCTTATAAAACTAAAGGAATGTCAGATAGAAATACAGCCGTAGCAATAATTCAAGGATTTACAGGCCAACTTAAAGGTTGGTGTGATAATTTATGTACAGAAGAAGAAAGAAATATGATATTAAATAGTATAAAACAAGAAACTCAAGAACAAGATGCAGTAGCAACCCTTATTTTTACAATAATTCAGAATTTTATAGGAGACCCTAATATATTTAAAGAAAGAATAGCTAGTCAATTAAATAAATTATACTGTCCTACAATGTCTGATTATAGATGGTATAAAGATACGTTTTTCTCAAAAATAACCTTAAGAGAAGATGGTTATGCAGGATATTGGAAAGAGAAATTTATATCAGGATTACCTAAACTATTTGCTGAAAAAGTTAAAAATAAATTTAGAAAGACATTTTCAAAATCCTATACCATATGAGAGATTAACTTTTGGACAAATTCATAACATTATAATAGAAACAGGAATACAGGTTTGTACAGATTTTAAACTCCAGAATAAAATGAGGAAAAAAAGTATGACTAACAGAAGAGAATTAGGAACTTTCTGTCACCAATATGGAATAGAGGTCATTCAAGCTCCCAGCACTCAAAATAGGAAGAAAAATAAATTTAGAAATAATAAGAATTATTCTAGGAGAAAATATTACAAAAATTATAAAAATGAAGTTAAAGGATATAATAAAAATTATAAAATTCCTTATAATAAGAAATATAAGAAATCAACTAATTTTAAAAAGAAAAATGTTTGCTGGAAATGTGGAAAACCAGGACATTTTGCTAATAAATGTATAGTTCAACAAAAGATTAATGAATTAGACTTGGATGAAAAAGTTAAAGAAAATTTAATGAAAATAGTCCTAAATTCAGATCAAGAAGAAGATTCCTATACAGAATCAGAATCAGAATCTGAAGATAATGGGATATATCAGTTAGAAGAAGAAACTAGTAGTGATTATCATAGCACTACAGATGAAGAAAATAGTTATTGTTTAGGACCAGAGATATGTACTTGTAAACATTGTAAAACCATAAATGTGTTAACCAGAGATCAAACTAAAGCATTAATAAACATAATAGGAAAGTTAGAAGATTCACCTATAAGAGAAGAGTTTATAAATCAACTTAATGAATTAATAATAAAAGATCAAACCAATAGAGAACCAATTAAATCTATAGATATGAAAGAGATCTACAATAGATTCCTACCTAATAAACAAGTAACGATAAGGGATTTACAAGAAGAAATAAAAATTCTTAAACAAGAAATAAGAGAATTAAAACAAAATGATATAACTTTAGAATATAGGATCTTAGAGTTAGAAGGAAAAGATATTATTAGATCTCAACAAAATAACCAAACTAGTACAGTTTAGAGATTCGGTAATAGCCATATTGGAGAGTAATTTACATGATGGTCCATCCTTTTTTAACTGTTATCCTAATTTTTCAATGAATTTAAGAAATAAGTATACTAGTACTTCAATAAAATTACATATACAAGTACCACATAATATTGTTAAAGGAGTAACAGATCCGGTGCAGATAATATTTAGAATATATTATAAAGTAACAAAAATAAATTATAATTTCAGAGCTTTAAGGGCATCTAATAAAGACGAAACAATACTGGTAGAAGCTAATATACATAAATCACAGGTACAGGTTCCTAAAAGATTAAACCATGATGAAGTTTTAAAAAATATTCCTGAAGAATGGAAAATAGAAGATGTAATAGAACCTCCTAAAATTCATAATACACAAATTAGAGAAATTATTGAAGACGGTACAGGTATAAGGTTAAGATTAAACAGGTCACAATCATTAAACATGAATAAACCTCATACAATATATAAAGGACAGTCATCCAGATATTCAATTAGTGGTATCAGAGCCCCTAAGAAAACAAAGTATTGTTGAAGAGTTTTAGAGTTATCTTTCTTATCTTTGAATCTTTTCAATATTTTATAAAGATTTCTGTCTATAAAGGTTATTTTAGTTCTTGAAAGAGTTGAGTGTAGCACTGAGAGGTGTGTATACGTTGGTCAGCTTCTTTTGTCTAGGTGGTCCCGGCAGTAGAGAGTGTAAGTCCGTTGGTTTAACCTAGAAATGGAAAATAGAGGTGGTCCCGTAACAGCAACTCAAACAAGAAGTAGAATAACCAATATAGTTAGAAGTCTAAGTGAAATAAGGAGAGGAAACAAGGATAAACAGATAGCTATAAGAACTCCACAACAATCAATAACGGAAGAACAATATATAGATGTGACAGATAATAATAAAATTGTAGTAGAAGATATAGAAAAATCATTACATAATTGGTCAATACCTTTAATAAGGAAAAGTGAAGTTTATAAGAAACATAGTATATTTTCTCCGGATAAGAATAAGGATGAAATACATATTATAGAATATAGTTATCCAGAAGAAAATAAAATAATAAATGTTTTAGAACAAAATATATTAGATGAACATATAAAGAAAGGATTTAATTTTATCCATTTAGGATTAATACAAGTAGCAGCAAAACCTAATTACAGATTAGGAGTAAATACACCTATATTAATATTATTAAGAGATACCAGACTAGTACCCACCTTACTTCCCATTATTGGTATATATATATATATATATATATATATATATATATATGATATGTGCAAGGCAAGCGGGACAAGTTGGGTACTACAATACTACTACCTGCACTCGTACCTACATAAATTCACAAGTATACACCCGCCCTTACCAGTCCCAATAATGCAGGTAATTTTTATTCCGCTTGTGGATACATAGGATTTGGGTACGTTTTTCATCCCTAGTCCTAGTAGAAAAACTAAAATACTATATACTTTAAATAGATAGGTTGAATACGCATCCATAAAAGATGCTTAATAGATTAGGTTTTTTATAATTAAATGAGTCATTAATGAATTAGATTTTTACAATACATTTTTTACTGTCCTTGAATTAAATAAATTGACGATTTATTTTTATCCTGATTAAATTTAAAATTTATATAATCTACCTGTTTGACACGTGTTGAAATGGGAGATCCTCCCAAGCCATTCTTACTATGAATGGTAATTAGTATGGAAATATTTTTAAGTGCATGCTTAATTTAACATATTTTAAAGAGGTCATTACTTTTTTAGTTATTTTTTTATATAATTTTTCAAAAGTTATATTTTTTGAAAAAAAATATATATATTTCACAAACGGGCACTAAGTTACTTATCATCTTTTCCTTTATCCCTTTTATATGATGGTGATTGGCGACCAAGTAAATGATTAGTAGATATATCCAGATAAAATAAAAATAATCCTACGACATCAAAATTGGAGTATAGAACTCGCATTTACTTCATAAACTAAATTATCGATTTGAAAACATATATATATATATATATATATATATATATATATATTCAGAAAAGTCAGCTATAAATATAAAAATGCTCAGCACAACCACAAATTAGGTTGCTATTGTACCTTAACGTGTTTGATATCCAATAGTCAAAGTAGTATTGGCCAATGATTCTATAATAAATACTTAACAATTCATTGTATAAATATCTGCAATAAAACATTGGATAATTCATCATGAATATCAATGTTCTATATGAAATTTTTTAATTCAGCAAACAAAAAAAAAATTATACACAATTTAAATCTAAAATCCTAATGAAAAGTAGACACGTATCATAGTTCATAACTGACACTCGGCTATAGATTCCATCTTAATTTGAAAATGAATTTAGATAATTTTTTAATAATTAGTTTAAAGATATTTTGCTTTTAGATCCAATAAAATCAAGTAATACTCCTTCTATCTCATTATAATTGTTGTATAAAAAAATTATTATTTAATGTAATATTAACTATTTTTTAACTTATATTTTTTATAATACTAATGATAACTAACAAAATTTATATAAATTGATAATATAAAATTAATTTTTAAAATTATAACTTTTTTTATCTATATAAAATAATCTAGTACGATCATTACTTTACTTTAGGAAGAAAGGAGTATTATTTTTTAATTGTTTAATACAGAGTTAAAATCTTAAGAATTTAATAGTGCAAAATGTCATAATGTCACTCACATGCAGGGGCTTGTGGGGGATCCCAGCATGTCATGTCATCCACTTGTGAGGAATTTTAGAGTTGACACACTCCGGTGATCACTCGCCTTATCAGCTTCCACCTTCAATTATTATTACTCTCAAATCTCAATTATTACCACCTTCAATTCTCTCCATTCATTTTCTATCACCTTCACAAAGAAATTCAATTCAGCAGCATACTTTTAATTACGTTACCATGTTCAAAATGTAGTGAATGTTTAATTTACAATTGTAAATGTTGCAATGTGTGTTTTAATATAAATTTAACATATAAAAGTAAAATAAACACAAAAGTAAGAATTCTGATAACAAAATTCTTTGTCTTAATTGTAGTTTTGTAACTGCAAACCAAGTATGCTCCTAGTTTTAGGTCCATTTGTTGGAATTGTTTGTATTTGGAAATTGGAAGAACTGCAAAGTGGTAATTGAAGCATTCGTCAAATGAAACATAATTTATGACATGCTCCACTAGGTAGAGTTTTTCTTTGTCTAGAAACGTAACAAACATGAGATGTTTGTATGGTACCCACACAACAAGTACAAAGTGAAGTTTATCATACAGTGTTTACTTCTAGAAGAAGAAGAACTCTAAACGTGTCGGAACTTTTCATCGGAACAAGGACAAAAAGAGTGGAGTATGTATATTACATATAATATTTCTTATATTTTATGGCAGAGAACTTCTGCTGGGCATTAAACATCATCACAAGAAATGGCATGCCAAAATTTCTTAATCTTACCCTCAAATGTGGCCAGAGTGACCTACAATTTGGCAAAACTGATTGAACAATTCGGATGACCAGCTTTTCCTTGTAAGGATAACACTTTTTAAAAGTAATAATTAATTATACTTCCTGTACTTGATTTCATCCTCCCCTCTCTAATTAAAGCTGGATTGGGGATTCATAAATCCTAGTCTTTGTGGTTGTATATACTTAGTACTTGTTGATATGACCCATAGAACTGATTCGAGGTCGAATATAGTGATGATCATAGACAGATTTACCATAATCCACAGGCTTAATAACAACAGTGTCCTTCTTCCCATCCTGCTCTTGCACTGCCCCAAATACTATCTCATTGGTTTCCTCATGGCTTTGCTCATAGTAAGTGTGAGGGACTGATGAATGGTACTGATGGCGATGATGTTTCGGTTGTTGTTGTTGCTGCTGCTGTTGGGGTTTTAGTTGTTGCTGCTGCCGAAGATCTCCGTCCCATCCGCTATAGAATGCGCGACTTTGCCATAGTTGTTGCATCTTTTCTGCATCCTTCGACATGAAAGCATACGTTTTCCGTGGTGGTGGTGTTCTAGGGTCAATTGAAGGAGGCTCATCTTCATCTGGAATCACAAAACTTTCTTGCACAGGCCAAGCATTTACTTGCTTTTGAGGTTGCAGGAACAGTGGTTGGCTTTGAAATTCATAGCTCTGTGGTGGGTTTTTTCTGAAACCAGGAAATAACGCTCCCATTATTTCCACTACTGATGCCCCAGCATTAGTAAGAAGCTTCCCAATGGATCCAAAGAAACTTTCTTCTTGCTTATCTGATTCATCTTCTGATGGAATTAAAGGAGGCCTGGCAGAATTCAAGGGCTTTTGATATGGACTTGGTGAAATGCCAGACATTGCTGCAACCTCAGCCTACAAAAGCAGCAGATGAATAAATGACTCAAGAATTCTTATGTATTCACATAATAAATTTAGCAACATTAGACTATGCAGTTTTAGAGAAGAAAGGACAACTTTAAATTCTGTGGATAGTATATATAGGTAATCTTGAGTTAAAAAGAAAAAATCATAATTTGAAAACTACAGCATAACATAAAAGGAGAGATCTATTGGAAAGTTGAGAACAGTTGAACTTCCCAAAATAACTCCAGATATCTACTGCATATAGATTAATTGAAGTTCTATCAACGGACAATCATATTTATTTATGACCGATTACGTTCTGATGTCTATATCAGATTTACTATAATGAATCAGAAGGCAGAAGGCAGAAGACAATAATGGGCACTCACATCCTTAGATGCTACAATTGTACCAAGTCTACGCTGTAATAGTGCAAGCATATAACCAAAGAAGCCAGCACCAATTAGCACTGCCATTCCTGCAAATTGATTGCAATCAATCTTAATTTTTAATTAGAACATTTTCAAGAGAAAGAATTTGGATTGAATGACTGATATAGCTTACCAAGTGGAAATCCATTTTCGTATTGATAAGCACAATCATCAAAGTGTAGTTGGATCTCCCTGATGGCTTGGTTCCCCCTGTCAATGACAAGTAGGGAGCAACTACTTCCAACATAAACCACATCAAAATCATTAGAAAATTTAGCTTCTTCACTTGGACCGTCAACATGACCCCCTCCCTGGCTCCATTTTCCTCCAGCAATTGTTGTCACCCCTGAAAACAGAAACCTTAATTCAATAAAAAAGCTCCCACCTCTGATTCTAATGTAAGAGAAAAGGAGTCTTATGGGGTAGAGGAGGACAAAGGATTGCTCAGGGTATAACATAATGCTTACCTGAATCACTAATCTTCCTAATTGCCATGTTCATTATATCTGCAACATAGATATTTCCTCGGTTATCAACCGTTATCCCTTTGGGGTGATTCATCCTAGCCTCCCTAAACCTTCCATCAACATGTCCAGAATATCCTTCAGCAGATCCTGCCACCAGCTTCGGTCTGCTATCTGCAAAATTGCATTGCACATGCCATTTTTCAAGTAAAGAAAACATACACATTCAAATAAATTGGTTCAAGTGTGGCAGAAAAATTACATTAAATAGAGAAGTCTGAAGTTCCACAGACACAACAGGTTCAAAATGCATTACAGTTACCTTATAAAAGTGTGATACATTTTTTTCATGTCTCATAAGAAATAACTAGAGTGACATGATATCATGCTCAGCAGATAGCACATTAATTCAAATCTTTTGTGATTCCACAATGGAAAAAGTCTAACAACCTAGTTATGCTGATTTTACAAAATTAAATTAAACAAAAAATAAATCAAATGAATCAGATCACAAACTTAAGCTACCATCCTACCAATTAGACACACTTACTCAAAGAAAGCGAGGATGAAATCCTATAAATGTTACTATTAGCCGAATCCAGAATGAGAAGCTCCCCATTAGGCAACACCTCAACTGCATAAGGCTCAATTCCAAGCTTGCTTCCATCAAACACGGTTTCCACAGTGTACCCATTCTCGAACTTCATCATCGACTTCGCACCAATCGCTGCAACATTTCAATTCCGCATAACCAAAAACTTCAAATAAAAGAAAAAAGAATGCAATCTACATTGTATAGTTTCATACCGGTTTTGGTGGGTGCTTTGAGTGACCACACCCATTTGGTGAATGCAGGCACGGCATTTGAGAGAAACCCACTAACAATCTCTGCAAAAAAGGAGCAAACTTTTAAGAAAAGAACTTGAATGAGTGAAAATGAATTGAAATAAGAAAATGGGGTACTCACTGGCGGGTAAAGTAGTGGATGGTGCAGCTGAGGCATTGCAGAGTAGAAGCAAAAGTGTGAAACTCAACGCAAAATGGAGCTTTGCCATTGATCCTGGAGCGTAATGAAGCACCCAGAGAGGGTTCTTATTGTGTAGCTGGGAAATGCAAGCTCTTAGAAAAGGAGGGAAATCCTAACACATTGAGCTTGAAGAAATGGGGGGGCACTGAGAGAGGGGTGTTAGCAGAAACTGAAACAGTGGGTTTGGAGAGTGTGTTGTGTGAATGGAAAAGGAGAAGGGGAAAGGCAAAAGAGACAAGAAAAAGAAACGGAAAAAGCAAATGGGGACTAGTGGACCATAGCATAGCAAGAGAGAGAGAGAGTCATACTAATAGTAAATGGAGAGAATCATCTACAGCCATTATTGCTACCTTCATTCACTTATGTATTCTTTTTAATTACATTATTAATACAAAGTGTTTATTAGTTTTATTGATAATTAATTTTTATTAAAAAATTTAATTGATTATTTTTAATAATATTTTTTCATTTTAATTATATTTTTTTATTCGAAAGACTCGGATCCAAAATTTTATCTAAGGAAATCGAGTTAAGTATCATTCTGATTAATAATTTATTGGTATACTCTCGATATCAATAATAAATCTTGATCATAAAAGATCACCTTATTTTTCAACCAACTGTGTCAAAAGATTAATTCGCAATTGATCCAAGATAATTTTACACACAAACATGAGTCAAATATAATTCTTCCTTTTAAATATAAACTAACTTCTTGTTGTTCCATTGTGTTAATCTTTAAATTAATAAAAGTAACTTATATTATTAACTAATTAAATTTGTACAAAACTTATACACAATTATTGATTTGAAGACATATTTTTAATTATTTTTAATGGTTTAGAATTAATTTTTAAAAATTAATTTGATCTTCCTTTAAAACCAACAAAACCTTACTATTACAATATGTCATTGTGGTAATAAGCACTAGTGACAAACAAACATTCTCTCTTGCCAAATTTAGCTATTACCGCTGCCATGTGGTAAGGCTGTAAAAGGGTTTCACGTTAGTTTCTTTTCTCTTGCGAAATTACATTTTTAACATAAAATCCCCCCTATATATTCTGCAAGGAATATCAATCTCTCATATTATAGTTAAATATCCCCTAAAAAGTTTATAGTTAAATATAGAAGGTAGTCGTTCACATTGATAATGTCAACACTCAACATTGCATTAATTAATCGAGTGCGTTTTCTTGTTGGTCTATTAAATGATTTGTACCATGTATATTGAAAATAAAAATTACTGTTCTTTTGGGCTTTGGCCCCGCTGATTATAAAAAAAAAAAATACTAAATCATTATTATTTTTTATTCATGGTGTAGAAGAGCTTATTAATTAGTACGGCTTGCATGCAAATATTAACATCTTTTAAAAAATAAAAATACGTAAAAATATTGAGTGCCTTAATGATCTTATTTCTTGTTTAAAATAATTTATAATATTTGTGAAGAACTTAAAATTCCTTTTTTTCTATAATTTAAACAAATCCAAGTATACTATAATTAAGTGGCACAATGAATAATATATATTGACGGCAAAAAAACAATAAAATACAAAAAAAATAAAAAATTATCAATATGGGGCAACAGGCAAACTATTTACAAATATGGGATAACTGGTCACGCTTAGAACTGGGCGTGACCCACTTCTGCCACGTGTCATGTACAAATGAACCGATGCGTATATAAACTTCGGACGGTCATAACTTTTGACTGGAATGTCCGATTCAGGCGTAATTTGTGTCAAAACGCTCGAAATTGAGAGGAGAAGCCCTGGGAAAATTTTCGAAGGGGATTTGGTCAAAAAAAATTTCCAAAAAATGTTTCTAAGTGCCTCAAAATTATGATTTAATCTTCAAACATCTAAAAATTTTCTTGTTTTCTAGATGTTAGGTTCATAGGAAATTGTTAGTGTGTATGTTGGTTTAATGTGTAGTGTTTACGATTTAGGGTTTGGGTTAAAGAGGTAGCGTTTATGGATTTCGGTTTAATTTTAGGGTTTAGCGTGTTAGTGTTTAGTTGTTAGGGCGTGTGGGTATATGGGTTAGGGTTTAGGGTGTGTGGATATATGGGTTAGGTTTGAGGGCGCGTGGATATCTGGGTTAGGGTTTATGGTGTGTGGATATGTGGGTTAGGGTTTAGGGTGTGTGGATGTGTGGGTCAGGGTTTAGGGTGTGTGGATATATGTTGTGTTTAAACCAACGTACACCGAACCCGTAAATCCACACACCCTAAACACTAAATCGTTAACCTAAACCCCCCCAAACCCTATCCACTAAAACTAAACCGAAATCCGTAAACCCTAAATCTTTACCCCAAGCCCCCAAACCTTAAACACAACATAAACCCTAAAACTAAACCGGAATCCATAAACCCTAAATCTTTACTCCAAGCCCCAAGCCCTAAACACAACATAAACCCTAAAACTAAACTGGAATACATAAATCCTAAATCTTTACCCCAAGCCCTAAACCCTAAACATAAACCCTAAAACTAAACCGGAATCCATAAACCCTATGTTGTGTTTAGGGTTTGGGTTAAAAGTTTAGGGTTTATGGATTCCGGTTTAGTTTTAGGGTTTATGTTGTGTTTAGGGTTTAGGGATTGGGGTAAAGATTTAGGGTTTATGGATTTCGATTTAGTTTTAGGGTTTATGTTTAGGGTTTAGGGCTTGGGCTAAAGATTTAGGGTTTATGGATTCCGGTTTAGTTTTAGGGTTTATGTTGTGTTTAGGGTTTAAGGCTTGGGGTAAAGATTTAGGGTTTATGGATTCCAGTTTAGTTTTAGGGTTTATGTTTAGGATTTAGGGCTTGGGGTAAAGATTTAGGGATTATGGATTCCGGTTTAGTTTTAGGGTTTATGTTGTGTTTAGGATTTAGGGCTTAGGGTAAAGATTTAGGGTTTATGGATTCCGGTTTAGTTTAAGGGTTTATGTTTAGGGTTTAGGGCTTGGGGTAAAGATTTAGGGTTTATGTATTCCAGTTTAGTTTTAGGGTTTATGTTATGTTTAGGGTTTAGAGCTTGGGGTAAAGATTTAGGGTTTATGGATTCCGGTTTAGTTTTAGGGTTTATGTTGTGTTTAAGGTTTGGGGTAAAAATTTAGGGTTTACGGATTTCAGTTTAGTTTTAGTGGATAGGGTTTGAGGGGGTTTAGGTTAACGATTTAGTGTTTAGGGTGTGTGGATTTATGGGTTCGGTGTACGTTGGTTTAAAACACAACATATATTCACACACCCTAAACCCTGACCCACACATCCACACACCCTAAACCCTGACCCACATATCCACACACCATAAACCCTAACCTAGATATCCACGTGCCCTAAAACCTAACGCACATATCCACACACCCTAAACCCTAACCCATATACCCACACGCCCTAACAACTAAACACTAACACGCTAAACCCTAAAACTAAATCGAAATCCATAAACGCTACCTCTTTAACCCAAACCCTAAACCGTAAACACTACACATTAAACCAACATACACACTAACAATTTCCTATGAACCTAACATCTAGAAAACAAGAAAATTTTTAGATGTTCGAAGATTAAATCATAATTTTGAGGCACTTAGAAACATTTTTTGGACAATTTTTTTGACCAAATCCCCTTTGAAAATTTGCCCAGGACTTCTCCTCTCAATTTCGAGCGTTTTGACACAAATTACGCCTGAATCGGACATTCCAGTCAAAAGTTATGACCGTCCGAAGTTTATATACGCATCGGTTCATCTGTGCATGACACGTGGCAGAAGTGGGTCACGCCCAGAACTGGGCATGACTGGTCACGCCCAGAACCAGGCATGACTACCCCCCTAGTTGCGCCTGGTTCTGGGCGTGACCAATCATGCCCAGTTCTGGGCGTGACCAGTTGCCCCATATTTGTAAATAGTTTGCCTGTTGCTCCATATTTGTAATTTTTTATTTTTTTTGTATTTTATTGGTTTTTTTGCCATATATTGACAGCATCTTTCTTAAAATTATAGAAACTGAAACAATGAATTTACTATGCTGTACATTTGACATGCTTTTTCCCAGTAAAATTTGTAGCTATAATAGCATTTAGAATTTTTAATATATCAAAATAGATAATGGACCCCCTCTCCTACCCACACACAAGAAAGAAATAACATAGATCACATATGAGTGTTGATGCCCTCACTAATAGGCATTCTCTTTTCATATAATATCTTGTAACAATTTGTATCATTATAGCTACCCTTTTTTCATAAATGAATTGTTCTGTGGTCCAGACCAGCATGGAGCAACGAATGAACATGAGGTTAATTTCATCCCTACCCATCATTACTTTTTCTTCTGTTTTTAGTCTTGACTAGTAGTGATAACTTAAGAATCTCACACAAGGGCAAAGCAATGATTAGTATTATGATGAATTTGTACACCAAGAATTAGTTATTACTATCAAAATTGCACTACATCTTTTTCTTATGGTGCAATCAGCAAAACAACTTAATTAATGATCATGGGGACAGATCTAGTAAACACAAACCATGATCATGATGGTTTTCAAGACCAAGCTGTATTAGCCAATAATTTTGGCTATGTGTATGTATACATAGCTGGCAATTATGTCATGCCACGTGATGAGACTGTTGTGTAGCATTGCTATTGCCAATTCAAGTGATGCTTGAATTCATCAAGATCATATCAAACATTTTATATAACATTATATATATAATATAATCCCCCCAAAAGAAGAAAGCAAATAGTGACTCTGTGACAGTGCAAGACAAATGTGGACAATTTTGTATTCCTTCACGAGACAAACAACAAAATTACAAAACAGTCTCCTTCCTTTTTCTTTTCCTAATGCAGTATCAGCAAATTAAATAGAGATATGTCATACTGAACTAGCTGGTAGACAAAAAAAGAAATTTGTCTACATATTTATGCAACTGGTTAGTTGCTGCAGTGGCTATCTTCTCCCAAAATTCCATAGGCTGGGTCATTTTGATCCTCAGTTTTTTGGGTGTATTTCCAATTATCAATAAGTAAGGGCATGTTTGAGTTCTAGTTGAAGTTGCAGCAGCACGTGTTTCCATAGTCATCTAACAAATCAACACAAAAGATAGACTTTTTACTTAGTTCTAGCTAAGAGCTGCAAACGTTTAATCAAACAAGTTCTAAGTAACTAACATTAAATTGTTAGTAATATTTATGTATTTTTATAAGTGTTTTTTTTTTAGTATTAAGACTTATTCTAGTACCTAGCTATGACCTAGTTTACTTATAATTTTATTTAAAAAAGAGAAAGGAAATTAAAACATTAAGTCAGTTCCTCATTGTAAGCAGCTTCAAATACAATGGCACAATTCCAATCAAGTTAGAATCATTAACTCATCATCTCTAGTTAGTACATATGCAACCTTTATTTTGTTTTTGGCCATTCATTCATCCCATACGTTTGCCATTATTCGGGTACTTTATTCTTGTGAAAATTAAACATGGAATATTTTCAATATACGGAACCTTTTTATTAAAAGAAAACAACAAATAATCGATGTTTTTTCCCATTGCCAAAATCAAGTTTGTAAGGAGTGAAAATATAAATCAATGTGCCAGCAGCACCTTGATCAATGATTGGCAGTTTGGCACACATCATTTGCACTCACATTCGTGTTCTATACATATGCACAAATTTTACTGCAGTAGATCCTTTTAAAAAATTCTGGTCACTTACACTCGGATCCAATGCTATCAATTGTTTATATCAGCAGTTAAGATACTCCTTCCATTTTTATGTAAAAGTTTTAATTATCAAATTCATTAAGATTAAAAAAAGTTAATTTAATTAATAATAATAAATTTATATATCTTAAATTTATAATTTTTGTCAAAACTGTCCTTATTATTAATATTTTTTTCTCTTCTAATGATTTCTCAAATATTTTTTATTATTTAATGTAAGGTATTTCTAATATAAAAATATTATAAATTCAATATTATAAAAAAATATCATTTTAACCTTAAATCTTATAAATAAATAAATAAATTATATCATAAAAGTACAGAAACATGACAACAATATGCATCATAGTCTTGCATATCCAATGCTATTAATCAATGGAGAAAAGTTAGACTAGATTAAAAATAATAAACATAAAAGGGTCATCGTAGAGTATATAACATTTTGAGGGAGATCAACACGTGCCACCTCAACTAGCCCTCATGCAGGTGAGAATAGAATGAATATATATATATATATATATATATATATATATATATATATATATATTATGTTAGTGCAACTAACGAATAACATGTATGAGTCTACAATGTAGTACATGAAATTCATTTTTAGTTTAAATAATTTACTAATGAATCTATGACTAACACAAGGTTGATACTGCTAATCGGAAATGAATAATCTACAGAGTCCCTTGCTTGTGCGATTACGATGCATAGATTTGTCTTATAGGGTGGTGTCCTTTTGTCAACTGTGATGAGTATTCCAAACAAACTACTAATGGACACTTTTTGTGATTCCCTATGCCTAGCTTGGATTTCAACAATGTGGTGATACACATTAGGCTAGGTTAATGGTAACAGCTACTAATGCCTAAGAATAAAAGTACTCCATCAGGTCTTTATTATAAGAAAAGAAAATGATTTGGTACTTATTAAAAAGTTAATTAGTTTTATTAAAGTGTGTTATTTTTAATTAAAAATAAATATATTTTAAACTATTTTTTATTGAAATTTGATACTAAGTATAAATTTCTTATTAAATGAATGATATTTTAAACATAGTTTCATTAAATGAAATAAAAATAATTAATATTTACTTATAAAAGAGAATGGGGGAGACATCAACTTTGATATGATAAAATATATTTAGGAAAAGGCAAAAGGAAATAAAACGATGAAGTGTTTTTTTCTTTTCTATTAAGACACATAAAATGTACTTTCTCATCTTTTATTACAAGATATTGTTTCAAAATTTCTTTATTTTTTTCTAAGGTTCTTTTTTATTATCCAACATTAATTATTTTTATCAAAATATTCTTAATTAATTCAATTTATAAAAAAATAAATACTATGAATTATCTTATGAGAATTGAAGACAAAAGAGTTTAGTTTTAAAAATTAAAATTTCATTATTATTCTCTCTCCACATATTAATTACTTAAAGATAATTTTGAAAAAATATATATAGAAAAAGTTAATGTTAATAAATTAATTAACAAACTTTTTTAATAAACTTAAATTAGACAATAACATTTTATAATTAGGAACAGAGAGAGTATTTTCTTATGATTTTAAATTGCACTTTTATATGATTTTTAATGTAATTTTTTTTTATTTTTTTATAATTTTTACAAGATGTAACAAAATAAAAATATATAATAAGTTAAATGATTATACACTAATTTTGTAAAATTATTTCACAAACTCATTCAATCCCCAATTACTATTATGAAGTGTAAAAAAATAATAAACTTGTTAAACATAATAAATTGTGATTAAATAATAATGTAAAAATATTTTAGATGATAGAGTATACAATAATTTTCTCATATATAATAAAATAACTAATATGATAGAAAGAAATGAAAAAAGTTATAAAAAAATATTATATAAATAATCTAATATTATTAATAAATTTAGTACTGACTCTATCTTTCCCAAGTTGTATTGGAACACAGCTAATTGTTCCCTACCACATGCCAAACAGCTGAAAATTCTTTGCCGGCCACCCACACCACAGGCCATAGGTTGGTAAATGGTAACCATCAGCCATTAATTTTAAGCTTATTTAAAACGCTCAAATTCTTTCACTTTCTTTTCTTTGAAAAAAGCCACTCTATATATGTATGCTGCTTGAAACAATACCCTGATTTATTTTGAAAAAAGAAATTCTCTCCATTGCAATAAAATTAAAATTAAGTCTTAAACTATTTCTCCAATTATATTAAAAAAAATGTAACTGTTAAAGAAAATATGTTAACGGAACTTGTTATTGCAGTTTGCAGGGTGCCCCTTGTTCAGTGCAAACAGCTATAGGGTCCATAAATCAAGCACAAATACTGAACTACGGGGGAAAATTGCCCAAAATGGGATAATTTTATTTAACATTTATCAAAGGATAATTTTTAAATTAATATTTAAATTAAGTTAAGTTATAGAAATTGGTACGAAGTCGTAAAAAATTAATAATTTCGACCTTTTTTTTAATGAGGCAGTAAAATTTATAACGACTTCAAAGTCGTTTTAATTTTTTTTTAATTTTTTATTTGAAATTGTAAAATGTTTAACAACTTTAAAGTTATTTGAAAAATTTAACTAGTTTTGAACGGATTGTAAATTATTTTTAATTTATACTTTTTATATTTTTATTTGATATTTTATTTTTTTAAAATGTTTTTATTTAATATTTTCTATATTTTTGTTACTAAATTTAAGGACTATAATGACTATTATTTGTTTTATAAATTAAAAAAATAATGTAAATAAAGATTTAAATTTAAATAAAATGTATAACACATATTTGTTTCAAAAAATATTAATAATGAAATGATGTCTCA
>PYAF01001376.1:1667610-1697393 GCA_007407185.1 Glycine tomentella | reverse complement strand
GGTTATTTGTACAGTTTTGTATTGTACGGTGAAACTATGATGTATATTCACCATATTATGATGTACAGTGTTATGATAGTGACTGTGATGCTGTCACTTCTAGTGTATGCTTCCAAACTGCTTAAACTCTGATTGATTATATATCTGTTTGTGATGTGTGGTTAGTAATGACCCTGATTAGTAAATTGGGGGCGTTACACATAGCCTGAAACAATGTTGGTCAAGTGATGCAGAACTTGATCAGGATATCCATAATAGCAAACTCATAAGCAAGCAACTTAGGTCTTTGAACATTGCTACACCTTCACTAGTATTTATTTTACTTTATCCACACATTGTTTCATTTGCCATGAGTCACAGTAACATTACAGAAACGACTGGTTTTGTCTGGAACACACTAAAATCTATGCCTCTTTCAATTGGAAAAGCTCAACTCAGCAATGATGGAGACAATACTTCAAGTGTTGGTTTGAAGGGTTGGATACCTCAGTTATCTGGCTTGAAGGATGCTGGCTTTTGGGTGAGGAAATGTGTTTCGTATCTGTATGATTACAAGAATGATGGCATGGGAAAAAGGATGGTTGACAAAGAGAATAAGGTTCCTATAAATGAGCAAAACTTGTTTGTGTCTAAGGAAAAACTGAAATTCTTTGCAGCTCATGGCCTGGAACAATGGTGGCCAAGTGAAGCAGAACTTGTGCAACTAATCCATAATAGGAAACACTTTAGCAGGCAGCTTAGATATTTATACACCAGTACACATTGGGAAGTAACACATTTATTAAGTCAACCTTTTGTGTCACTTGCCATGAGTCTCAGTAATATTGGAGAAAGGGAAGAGTTTGTCTGGAAATGGAATAGTCTTAAATCTATGCTTACTCAAGGGACCATAAGTAATGATAGAGACAAGACTTCAGATGTAGGATTAAAGAGTTGGAGACCTCAATTATCTGGCTTGAAGGATGCTAGTTTTGCTTTGAGCAAATGGGTTCCTCTAATGTATAGTAACAATACTGACTATATCAGCAGTCAACTTCGATCTTTGTACTCTTCAACACCTTATCAAGTATCACGTCTATTTAATAATCTACCATCTGTTTTACCAGACATGAATCTCAGAAATAATAGAGAGAAGGCAGAGTTTGTCTGTGAAAGTCAAGTCAGCAATGATAAGACTTCAGGTACTGGTCTGAAGAGTTGGATGCCTCAATTGCCTAGCTTGAAGGATGCTGGTTTTGGAGCGAGCAAATGGATTTCTCAAGTTTATGCTCGCAAGAATAATGGCACAACAGAGAAGATGGCACACAAACTCAACACATTGACTATGTCATTATCTCTTACCATGAAATTTTACCTATTGTAAGATGCAACATATCTAGGCACAAGCACATGAAAAGCCCCATTTAATGTCCTAGAAAAAATTAAAATGATGAAACTGCCAAAAGACAATATTTATTTTATAAATACCATATAAATTTAGTGACTAGTTACGCATCAACATTGTTTAGGCTATAACTGTACAAATATATAGAAGATACTTCTAACCTTCATTCGGCATTCCCGTAAAGCCAGTAAGCCAGCTTCAGTACATATTTCTTTTATATCAGCTCCAGAGAACTCATCCTTGGTCATAACAAATTCTTCTAAATTGACATCATCAGCTAATGTCATCCTTGATGTGTGTATCTAAATTTCAGAAGTACAAGACCTTTTGGTCATATAATTAAGTAGAATAAGCATATTGAGATATAACAGTGAAGCAGTGAAACTGAAAACTTGCTTTCACAAAATGTGCCTACCTGGAAAATGCGTCTTCTTGTTTTAATATCAGGGAGAGGAAATTCAATCTTCCTGTCAATTCGACCAGATTGCAGCAAGGCTGGATCAAGGCTTACAATTCTGTTGGTTGCAAGAATAACTTTTACATCTACTCTTCAATCAAAACCATCTAACTACTTCAGCAACTCCAACACAGTCCTCTGAATTTCACGTTCTCCACCGGAGTGGGCATCATACCTGCAATTCCAACATAGTCCTAGTGTATGCCTTGATTAATTTATTAAATTTTCAAAAACAACTTATAAATTACAATCAAAACCCTATTAAGAGGAAAAAAAATGACATTTTCCTAAAAACTAACCAAACTCAAGAGTGACATTTTCCTAAAAAGTGACATTCCAACATAGTCCTAGTGTATGTGTGTTTGAGCAGTAGTCACTTCAATTATCTAATAAGGCTTTACAATACAATATGGGTCCACATATTCTTTTTATTAATTCAAGAATGATACATTAATTATTGAGCCAGTCTTAAGCATGAATAATAAATAAATGAATGAGTACCTTGATTAATTTAAGAATATTTGTGTTAGTGTGTTCGAACAATGTTTTCCTCAATTACTAGATAAGGCTTGACAATAGAATATGGGTCCACTGATCTTGAGTCAGTGTTAAGCAAGAAAAATAAATAAATACCTTGTGACTTGCCCTTGACTCTAGCCATTCTGCAATTGAAAAGAGGAAAACAATGTACCTGCTTCGAAATAATCATTCATAGCAATTGTCCCAACAACTGTCAATTGAAAATAAATATTTTTTCTTTTTATTTCCTTAACCATTACTCTAAGAAAACTAATTAGAAAGACACTTGTTATAATAATATTTGTTTAATAAACCCTTTGGAATGCTCAAAGAACTTTATTTTTAAGGTCTGCAGATTTTAGCACCGTAAGTCCCTGGATGTTCTAGAGTGCTCCCAATAGTAATACTCTTCCCAAAGGAAAATAATGAGTCTAATTAGGAGTGGTGCATTATAGTAACGTATGCATGTGAAGTCCCTATGATTAGGTACTTAAAAATATGAAAGAGACATTAACTAGCACTTGAGAATATGTATGTGCCATGAACTTACCGCAGTGGATACATGAGTCTGATCACCCTGTGGTCCTTCTCTAGCTAGACCAAAATCTGAGAGCTTCAGTTATGGATCCCAAAGCATGAAATGTTTACTTCACAAGATCACAGTAGCTGGAAGACAAACAAACAATAATTACTATTTATGCAAATAAAATAAGCTTGACAAGGGTCCAAAAGCAACAGTAACGATCATAGGAGTAGGAAATCTTCATCAAACGACTGAACCCGCAAAAAAAGAAGAGAAATTGAAGAGGGAAAAAAAGAAGCAAAAGTATATCATATATATTAACCAGTGTAATAAGACAAAGTTGATTAATTTACGTTTATTAAGATAATTTAGTTTTTAAACTTAAATTTGCAATAATTGTATTCCAATCTACACATCTTTAAATTTCCAACAGTAATATTTTTTCAAATTTATCCTTGACTTTATTGGAAACCTACTGATATTCTTCAATCTTCATAAGAGGGAGAAAAAGACAATTTAGGATGTTTTAGTAAAAAAATAATTAATAGAAGAAAAATAAAATGAAGTCTTATAACAAAGGGACAAAAAATTGTTGGTTATGTCTTATATAAATAGGAACGACGGAGTATATACCTGGAAGCCACGAGTGTTGAGCCTTTTGATAGCAACTGGAATTGGATCACCTTGTCCATCAAATTGCGTAATGGATCCTTTATACGCACTCCCGAAACCCCCTTCTCAAATCTTGAGCATCCTATTGAAACCGTTGGTGGCATCTCTCAGCTCTTGCAAAGTGAAAACTCCGAAGCTGTGCTCTCTCTCTGTACAAGTCCTTCACGCTCTTCGGTGAAGACACTGAGCTGGTGGAGTTTGTGGCGCGGTTGACAGTAGGGTCTTTCTTCTTGTGAAGTTCAAACAAAATATATAAAAATTAAAACAACCAAACACCTGAGAAAAATCAATTCAGCTGCAGTAATAGTGTAATACCAATATTAATAGCACTATGAAAATACCTCATCCTTAAGCCCTTGGAAATCTCCCTGAAACCCAACACCATCAATCCTCACAAAATCATCTCTCTCTTCTAAAAGGTTAGAGCACAAAATTAGAGGAAAAAATAAAAAAGAAATGAAGAAACAAAGAAAAATACCTTCTGATAATGAAGACGAGCGATTTAGAGCACCACAACACCCTGGGTTTACACACAAAGAAAATGAAGTCGTCGAAGTTGGTGGTGCCGCGACGGTGTTTGGTGAAGAAGTGGTTGACGGTGATCGGAAGTGATAGAATTTGAAGGGAGAAAGAGAGAAACCTAGCTTTGCTGGATGGCGTAGGGAAAATGGGAGGACACCTTAATAATGAAAGGAGAAAGTAAGAATTTGAAAGACACTTAAGATAAAAGTGTTCGAATTTTAAAGACGATTTTAATTAAAAACGTCTTTGAATATTGTTTTTTTTTAAATGGAAACTTAATTATCAAGATGGTTATAACCTTTACCCGTCTTTGAATACTTGTTACACTCACCTTCTAAGACGGTTATTATAAAACCGTTGTCGTACATCTCTTATTATTTACAAAATTGTCACGTCTCACATTCTAAGACAGTTGCTAGAAAACCGTCTTAGAAGGTGCGTCCTAAAAGGCCCTTTTTGTAGTAGTGCGACCTGCCTCATCGCTACTGTATCATCAACTCTTACCGCACAATATTTAACTTTTTAATGAAAACTTCATTAAATTGATTATGAAAATGATGGCAAATTTTTCGCGATAATACAATTATCATACACGTATTACATTTACATAGTTAAACACATATGTACATATATATTAAATCAGTACATGTCATCCACATGTTAAAACTTCCTTTAGTTTTACATGTAATACAGCTGAAATTACATATCTAACAAAAAGTCAAAGAACTAACTAAGAAAGAGTTGATTAACAAAATACAACTTTTGCCCAAAAAGAAATCCAACGTAATCTCGTCGGCTTGGCAGCTCCAACCAAAAATAATCTCCCTCCAGAGTCACCTAAGGCTGCTCATCTGCTCACACAAACGAAGGTTCACGATTATCACAGGTACCAACCACATGGTACAACAAACGCAAGGGTGAGTTTATTATATAAAATCAACAAGCATCAAATAACAGCAGTTGGAAGAAAAACAACACAAATCACCACAATTATCACCACAAACCCCTCATTACATTACACATTCAACAAAAACAGTCATCCAATGCATTCCACAACTCAAACAATCATATTCATAATCATGTATGCATCTGACTCATCTCTCAGCATGCAATATGGTACCATTTTCATGGAAATAGCATCTCTCAGGAAAATGATGCAATAGCTCATCGAGGTCACCCTGTCGTGCACTGGTTGCTCCCCCCCCCCCATGGTGATTAGCCCTCAGTCACAAGGGAGTTCCAAACAGAGTGATGCCTCCTAGTACCCCCGTACTTACTGGCACCATTCTATTTCCATCCATGAAATATGAAGTATGAACATGATACCATCAATGCAATGACCATGGATAGATAGGGACTAGAATTTTACCAATTCCTTTCGTTCTTGGGATGCTTAAAATTCGTAAACCCACCCTCACAAGGTTATCCAGTCATGCACCCCCCCAACTACATACACAACATCATCGATACATTGACGATGGATAGATAGGGACCAAAATTTTAAACAATCTCATTCTCTCTTAGAATGCTTAAAATTCGTAAACTCACCCTCGCAAGGTTATCCAACCGGTCAATGTACCCCACATGGACATACACAATATACAACCACAGGCACCATACTATGGATAGCTAGGGACCGGAATTTTAAACAATCCCCTTTCTCTCTAGGATGCTTAAAATTCGTAAACTCACCCTCGCAAGGTTATCCAATCAGGCAGCCCCCATGGTATTCAAGTGTATCCACATCACACATTTCAATATCATCATCATAGATATTAAACTCAGCTCATTGCAACATCAACAACCAATTCATTATCATTTCATTTAAGCATCACCAGCCACATAAACATCTCATTTCATTCGCAATCCATATTACCACAATACTGGTATTTTAGAAAATTCTAAATTAAAGAGGAGAACTACAATATAGAAAATGCACTCTTATGCCCATTTAAAAATTTAATAAAGAATTAAATAGGAAAACATATTATAAAATTTTGTGCAGAGTCTCCTCTGTAATTAAAACTTTTCCCAAAAATTCAATCATTACAACAACAATATCATTCACAGTTTATCAATCAACAAGCCAATTCATCGCATCTCATTAATTAAAAACACAATTTTTCTTGAAAATGAGCACACACAAGAACAAACACACATCAATCATAAATATATTGCATCCCATTAGTTAAAAACACAGTTTTTCTTGAAAACCAACACACAGTAGGGACAAACAGTTATCTTCATAGTTAAACTCTCTGGCCCCCAACTATGATACCAAAACTATAACTAAATAATAAACTCCTCTTATTTATCTATATCTCTCTATTAGCTTCTTGAAACGTTGTTTTGGGATCTCTCAAGTTCACGTGCTTTAGTCCAAACGCAGAGCTCTATATACCAAATTAAAGATAATTTAATTTCAAAAACAAGGCTAACGTTAGCATATATGTAATTTGGGGCTGAGCCAAACAATAACAACTGGACTGCCCCTGCATCCCTTGTCAAATATAGAATTAATTCTAAAATTCATCTCAACACATTGCTTTGGGATGAAACTTGTTTTTAAAATTAATTTTCAGATTCATCAATAATTGATAATCCAACCTTGCCAGTAGTGTTTAAGACATCTTGTCCAACCACGAGGACGCTCAGTTGGCCAATTATCAAAAGGCTTTCCATGTCCATCTGCAAACAAATTCAGTGTCAGATCAGCAAACTAAGCAAAACACATCAAGCCTGAGCCTACTATTCATACATAGTGTCCTCCAAACATCTTCATCAGAATTGATTACAAAGAGATAATTTCAATTGTCAAGTCAAAATAGTTATCAAATCATATATTAGATAACCAAAAAACAAAAACAGTGTTGTCAATGGCTTCCAATATCCCCTCCTCTTTTAGCAAACACACAAAAAGGGCAAATTCCATTTTCAATTCTCATCTAATTTCATCATGATATTATTTCATACATCCTTAGAGCACATTTCACAAATACCATGTGCTTACTCACAAGTTTCAACCACTCTAATCCTTACCCTTTTCCTCTTTCCATCTCCACACTCCGAAAATCCATTATTTTTCCCCTCATTGCACCAATTTCAACCCCCCCCCCCCCCAACTTACCAAAACCCCAAAAAATAAAACAAAAAAAACAAAACAAATTATAATGGAAAATAAATAAAAAAAGCGTTCGTACAAATAGGAGGTGCCGAGGTGCCGCCGTGCCGAGGTGGTCGTGGGAGACAAGAGAGGGCAAGAGGCCAAGGGCGCGGTCGGCAATAGCAACGAGGGTGTGGAAGAGCCGACGAGGGGAAGCCGTTGCCGATGCGGTCGCAACGAGGCCGAGGGACCAAACCGATGCGGTCGCGACTCGCGACGAGGGGAAGTTGTTGCCGATGATGACGGCACGGCAGACGAGGGTGTCTGTGCGGGAACGCAGATCGGAGGTTTTGTGCGAGGAGAGGTCGACGTGCTTCTATGCGTGCTTCAGCCTTTAGTGCAAAGGAGGAAAGGTAAGGTATTTTAAATTTTTAATAATTTTATCCTTTTAACAGATATTATAAAAAAATTCAAACTTTTATGTTCGCAAGTGCGGACATTTGGCCCACTGTAGGTCCACCCCTGGATGTGATTGCATCAGGGGTTGATGGATATGGTGTGGAGATCGGGAAATCAGTAAGAAAGCAGCACATGGCTTGCGACTAACCAGGGATACTGCTATGTATGTTGCAAGCAAGATCAGTATCCATTTATCAGGAAATTGGATGTCTGTTTATGAGGATTTGAAATGAGTTTTAACTCTTCCTGTGCTGTTTTTATCACACTACAGATATGGGAAATATTTATTAATTTCATACAACGTGCACGGGCAGCTGGGAATCATACAGAATCTGCAAAAGAATTAAAGAAAATGATAGCGTTCAACACCTTGGTTGTGACCGAGTTGGTGAATGACATAATGAGTCAACTGAAGAACCTGGAAAGGAGGACGTGATACAAACTGAAGATGAAGAATGGGATTCTCTTCAGACACTTAAGAAAATAAGACCAAACAAAGAACTCGAAGCAAAGCTGGGGAATCCTGGTCAGACAGAAATTACAGTTAAAGATGACCTTCTGGAAAGAGATAGAATTGATCTTTACAAGATATACCTCCTATTCTGTCTAACTGGTGAAGAGACAAGGGTTCCGTTTGGTGCCCAAATCACTACAAAGAAGGATGATTCATAATATGTTCTGCTAAATCAACTTGGCGGGATTCTTGGTCTGAGTGGTAAAGAAATAGTGGAAGTACATAGAAATCTGGCAGAGCAGGCTTTTAGGCAACAAGCTGAGGTAATTTTAAGCAGATGGACAGTTGACAAAGGCCAGGGTGGAGCAGCTTAATAACCTGCAGAACCAAGTTGGCTTACCTGAAGAATATTCTTAGAAGATAATCCAGAGTATAACTACTACCAAAATGGAAGCAACCATTGAAACTGCAATAACTCAAGGGAGGTTGAGTATTAAGCAGATAAGAGAACTCAAGGAAGCCAGTGTTGACATAGACAACATGGTATGGTATCTGAAAACTTGAGAGAGACCATCTTCAGAAAAACTGTCGGTGATATTTTCTCATCAGGCACTGGAGAGTTCCATGAAGAGGAAGTGTATAAAAGGATCCCATTGGATCTCAACATTAATAAAGAGAAAGCAAAAGGCGTTGTTCTAGAGCTTGCACAAACTATGTTATCTAACTCGCTCATTCAAGCCGTGGCTCTTTTAAGACAGAGAAATCGTGAAGGAGTGGTAAATGGTCTTCTGAAGTTTCATGTTCAGAAAATATTAATATATATTTCTAGACTTTTTGTTGCGTATAGCCCAATTGTGATTGCTTCTCACCTTGTGTACTACAGGTTTCTTCATTAAATAACATGCTGACTTGTGATCGTGGGGAGTGCAAGAGGAGCTTGCTGATCTTTATACTATATACATGAAGAGTAACGAAACTCCTGAAAAATTGTCTAGTTTGCAGTATCTGTTGGGCATAAATGATTCCATAGCAGCTTCTCTTCGAGAGATGGGAGAAAGATTGCCTAATAATACTGCGGAAGTAGAGGAGTTTGTATTCTGAGTATTGTAAGAAAAAGTTGTCAATAAATCCATTTTTTTATTGAGATATTGTTTAAAGGTGAAATAAATAGATGACGCAGAGTTAGGCGTAGAAGGTGGGGGGATTTCAGATAAATCAGTGCAGTTTAGTCAGCTTATGTTTTGGATAAATGAAAATCATATTGAGCTTTATAAAACAAAAAAAAACAAAAAAAATCATGTTAAGCTATATGTTTGATAAAAAGGCAGGCTGCACTGTCTGTAGATATATTTCGACTATTGGTGTGGCAAAATGTGGGTTATTTTTCTCGTGAAAATTCAACGCCAGAAGAACAACAGATTTTTTTTTAAGGTAAAGATCATGATTTCATTAATCAACAACCAAAACCGAAATTGATAGCTTTGCAATCCTTGATAATATTTGACAGATAGGTACACTGTTGGTCACCAGTTTTTTTCCAAGCTGTTGAGTTACTGGTAGTCAGTTTCAAAGGTGACAAAAATTAGAAAGTAGCTAGGAGAGGTGATAGTAATAGGTGTTAATGGAATATTTAAAATAAAAAAAAATTGTGTATCATTATTCTATTTATATACATGTCTGTCTAAACAAGGTAGCAATTTGTAAGGAATTCTCTACAGTTACATGAAATTCTCATTTTTCAATAAATTTTAATACAAATATTTTTTTATGTAAATACTTTTATCCTGTCCGTGAAAATAAATTTTAATAGTGAATAAATAATAAAGAAAAGGACAAGAGAACAAATAAATAATAATGATAATAATAAATTCAAATAAAAATCCCTTGTTTCATTTAATTAAAAATAAAAAATGAATTTTTTATTTATTTACTTGTGATTCAATTGGTGAGAGGCAAAATAATTCATAGTTTTGGAATAATTATAATTCGACATCTAAAATGTTATTCTACACCTAGTCCATAGGAAAAAAGAAATACAAATAAATAAGAAATATTGATGAGTTGTAGAAAATGAGAGTTAAAATTAGGCATGGCAGCGGAACCCGACCCCATGGGGACCGAACCGAACCCACTCCGAATTTGATGGGGAAAAATCGCATTGATTGGGTTCAGGGTCGGGGTCGGGTTTTCCCCGATAACCAACAACGGGGGCGGGGCGGGTGTGGGAAATGCGATACCTGACCCCGAAACTAAAAACCCATTTAGAACTTATAAACCTAAAACTAAAATTTTCACATTGTCGCGCTGCTTCTGTTTCATGAGTCCTCACTCCTCACTTCAGTCTTGCGAGTCTTCTCTAGTTCTCCCTTCCGTCGTTGTCGCTGCCGCTTCCGAAGTTGTTGTCGGCCTGCCGCTGTCTTCTTCGCTATGAGTGGTGGCCATTGTCTTCTTTCTCTCAATGCACCTCTCCCTCTCTCTCAGTCTCTCTTGAGGTATTTTCTTTTTCTCTCAACGCATCATTGCTAGCTGAACACACCACTAGGACCCCCTTTGTTCTGCACGAACCACCTCTTGTTGTTTCTTTTGCTATAGGAAACAATCAAAACATTCATTGCATCTTTATTTTGTTTCAACGTCACACCATCATGCATGTGGCTTTAAACTTAAAGGGACAAATTTCTAGTAAAGCTCATGAGAGAAAGTGTGTGTCTGTGTCTGGATGGTGATGACAAAAGCCAGAAAAAGTAAGTTGGAAAATTCTCTTTAATGTTTTTAGGCATATGTGGGGAATTTGGTCAAGGAACACAGACATCACAAATTAACTTGTTTAATAATTATGATTTTGACATTACAAAAATAAATTATTATTATGATTTTTATAATGGTATTTAGTTATTTATATTGGGAATTTGGTTTTATTTCTGTTCAATATCCTAGCTAATTAAACAAAGGGTGGGGCTTCCAATTGTTAATAGTAAGAGATGTTTGGAATTAGAGTAATATCAACCCTTTGCCGTAATAAGTGCTTCTCTTAATTAGTTTATTGCCCCATATCTTCACTTTATAGCCTTAGGGAAGATATAATACAACAAGCAAATTCTTTTGGGAAAAATAGATTATACTTGCTCTGATTTTATGAGCTAAACCCATATCATGTCTATTACCCTAATTTTAAAGTCATTCTCAGATTGTTTAATACAAACTACTATCTTACCAATATTGTTTTTATACATTCAATCTCATGTATTTAACATATTAGTGGCTAAATGCATTTATGCAATTAGAACATAGCAGATCTTAATGTTGGCTAGCCTCCTCAAGTGGGCCAACCACTTTAACTAAATTAAAAAAAAGAAGCAATATGGGAAGAAATAAAAGGACGCTACGCTGCGCCTCTTTCTTGCTTTTCATATTTCTCTTCTTCTGCACCATCGTTGGAGAGGGAAGATCGCTCACTTTGTGGTATTGGTTGGATACTCATTTGTGCCTGTTTTGGATGAAATTTCAGCCAAGTGTTCCTAATATTGTGGACATTCATCTTGTTGATTCAAGAGTAGCTATGTACAAATGAGCAAGGAATCAAGACTCAAGTGTTTTGTGCTTTCAACATGCTCAAGGATAAAAGTGCTAAGAAAGCTTGAAGATCAATTTGATTAATGTGAAAGTGAAGTTGTGATCTGATAATCCAAATGAGCATATCATGCATGAATCATTCATCTAGGATTGTAAGATTAAAGGACTAAATAAAAGCAATTAACTAGAAAGGCATTTAACAAGCAAAGTTTTTGGAAAAATGAATCTTTATTGCATTAATCGATTACAAGGATAACGACATCGATTATTTTGTTCCTCGTGCCTTTTAGAAAACAAATCAAGAACATAGTAATCGATTACATAGGCCAAAATAGGAAAATCATGCTGACTGTCTTAATCGATTACAGATGGTCGTAATCGATTACATTCGTGCCTATGGTAAACATGTTCTACTGAGGTAATCGATTACATATCATTTTAATCGATTACGTAGTTCATTTGAAAATATGTGACTGATTGTCTTAATCGATTACCATAGTCAGTAATCAATTAATCAATGCATTTAGAAAAAACATGACTGTCTGGTTTAATCGATTATTTCACAGAATAATTGATTATATTGTTTATAGCCTAAACCCAGAACTCATCAGGAGCACTTTAATCGATTACATTCTTGAATTAATCGATTACAAATGCGAAATAATCGATTACAGGAGCGTGTTTAAACGATTATTTTCAGTTAGAAAGTTGTTATAAATAGAACCCACTACTCTGTATTTTTGTAACTTGAGAATTTCGATATCTGAGCATTTACAAACATTCACAAGCTTTCATTAGTGACTTTCTGAGTTTCAAAAGGCATCTTGGCTTCACAAATTCTTATGGGTTTTTGATTCAAAGAAGTGAAGCATCATTGTTCATCAAAGCATAAGGAAAGGAATGCATTGAGTTTGTAATCTGTCATTCAACCTGTTCAATCATTCATTTTGCATGAGTTCTTGGATTATCAGGTGATATCTTTCCTTATTCTTTGAAGGTGTAAAACTGTTGTTTGAATTTTTGTAAAGATTGGCTTATTGCAAATGAGTTTCTTGCTTGATGATTAGAGATAGTGTTTCTCTAAGCACTACTATAGAGGGGGCTTTTTATGACGGTTATTTTACCCTTACGACGATGGTTGTTGAACCGTCATTGTTGCGTGTGTCGTTAAAAATGGGGTACTTTCGATGACGGTTCAAAAAACCGTCATCTTATGTAATTTTTTTTTATTTTATTTTTAAATTAAATACCTACGAAGACGGTTATTTAGAAAAACCGTCATCGTATAGTGCCATACGATGACGATTTTTCTAAATAACCGTCTTCGTAGGTATTTAATTTCAAATTTAATTTTTTAAAAAAATTAAAAATCTACGATGACGGTTATTACGAAAAACCGTTATCGTAGGATGCCATACGATGACGATTTTCATTAACAACCGTCTTCGTAGGTATTTTTTACAAAAACAAATTAAAATTTAAAAAAATACCTACGAATACGGTTATTTAGAAAAACCATCATCGTAGGTTAACGTACGATGACGGTTTTTCTAAATACCCATCTTCGTAGATATTTATTTCAATTTTACTTTTTTTTTAAAAAAAATACTACGAAGACGGTTATTAGAAAAAGCCGTCATCGTAGGTAGACCTACAAAGACGGGTTTTCTAAATAACCGTCTTCGTAGATATTTATTTCAATTTTTCTTTTTTTTTTTAATAAATGCTACGAAGACAGTTATTAGGAGAAACCGTCATCGTAGGTTGACTTACGATGACGGTTTGTCATAATAACCGTCTTCGTAGCTATTTATTTCAATTTTAATTTTTTTACAAAATAAATACCTACGAAGACGGTTATTACGAAAAACCATCATCGTAGGATGACTTACGATGACGGTTTTTCTTAATAACCGTCTTTGTAGGTATTATTGTTTTTTTTTATAAATTATTTGTTTATAAATTGTTTTACATTATTTTACACCTACGAATCATTTAATACAACCATTAAAACCACATCATATATTAAAACCATTTAACATTTTCTATTTGAATTACAACATCACATACCCTAAAACCATTACAACATCCAGATTATTGTACCAATACTATGTTACAAAATGCTAGAAAATACAAAACACTACTGACACTTATAACATGATATGATGTAACTAAGCAGAGTTAAGAATCCTGAGGGTTTCAAATCAACCAACAATCCGATTTCCGACAACATACAGAACGGGAAGAAAATAACCCCAAAAACAGTCACAGGCAAAAAGAGTATATACCACTTTGGAACCAAAAACAATCTTCAAAAGCCTAATGGAACCGAGATCATATCAAGCCATACAAAATCATCCATAATCTTTCCACAGTTCAAAATGCAGGAGCTTCAAGGCATCAATCCCCTCTTGCAAAGCCTCATCAATCTGTCAAAAAAAAGCAAGAAGCATCACTGAGATGAAGATTTTGGTAACTTGGCCAGTTTTCCTTCATGTGTCATGACTCAAACCAGCTAGCAGAAAAAGCAGACCGGAAAATAAATGGTTCAAGAAGCAATACCAATCCCACAGAACAAGAATTTGCCAATAAATAGGTAAAAATAACATATGCAAGTATACAATTTAAGGAAATTTGTTCTCTTATTTCTGCCTCCATAGTTTTAGACATTTTATTTATTATTCTCTTATTTACATTAACATAAATTACACAAGGAGCATAACAAATAATAAATTCCACCAAGCATACTAATTTCATGGTATACACGTCTATGTGTGCATTCAAAGTAGGTTCTATTATTACATAATACAAAGAAGGAACTATATATATTTATTGTTTGAGTGTAAGAAACTTATATATTTAATAAAATATTTATATATTTTTAAGTTAAATATATAGCTATTTTGTGGAATCAGTTGTTGTCATACTAATAGGGAAACTCTACAGTCACTTTAAAGTGGTTAGGCTCTGATAATTGTTACCAATATATTATGCAATTCAACACCATAAAGCAAATGGATTTTTTAAACTAATGATTCTAGATAATAGATAAGGAATACCATTAAGGGAAGCCAATATGTTCTTTGTTTGAGGTCTGCAAATCGAATTGTAATTCTTGTGTTCGTTGAAGCAATGGCCCTCTGAATTAAATGAGTCCCACTTATCTGTCAATTTTAGGAAACATTAAATAGTAAATAAAAATATAGGAAATATGAGGGTCATGCATTGGAACAAAACTGATGAATGCTTATTACCTTAATTTCATTCACTTCAACAGAAATATCAGTATCAAAGCCTCAGAGCACTTGCAAGGAAGTTTCAAACTGAATTTTGATGGTGAATTTAGTTGAATGATAAAGTTGGGGAGAAAAAAGGATAAAGAAAGGTGTTTTGTCCAACAGATAAAATAAGGGAAAACATAATATATTCAAGAAAACAAAGTTTATTACTTATCTATCAAATCATTCAAATTTAAACAACAAATAATTCATGCATTCTCAGTCCTAGTTGCATTTATAATCCTACCTGATGTGGATTTCTGTCTATAATGGATTGCTCCTTGAATTTCAGTTTGCAAGAATAGTTGCCACTGCCCTTGATGTGCATGGTACCGTAGTGGTCACAATAAATTTTACCTAGTATGATATTATATATGGAAGTGGTGACCTTGCTCCACTGAAATGTTTCACCATCCTCAAACTGTAGAGTGAGTACACCCACAGGATCTAACTGGACAGAACGCCCCCAGAATTTTCCTTTCAAATTAGAATCTGCCCAAAACTTCCAACCCCTTCCCTCACAGTGACAAGCAACAATCATTGGATGATGACCAACCTGGAGCAAGCTTCTTGTTAGATGAAAATTAGCAGCATATGATAGACACAAATCACTGCCCTTTTTCAGATTCAATAACAAAAGGCAAGAATGAATCAACAAATTTATTAGTCTATTTTTGCTGCATTTGCCTGTAAACTTTGACTCATTCCCATTAACCTTGATTGAAAAGTTAAAGGAAAAACTCAGTTACCTTATCAGAAAAAACTTAAGTCCTTTATCGGGATAGTCAGCTTCGTAGGTCTCCCCAAGTAAAGGATTAAAAGGTAAAGTGTTAATTATCTCATAAAATGACCAGTTAGATATATAATTAAAGGAATAGGACTTGGATATTTAAAAGTAAAATAACACTTTGGAGAGGCTGGGGATGAATCATGTGTCAACAAAACTTCAATCCTAAAATCAACCTTTCAATCCCTCAAGTTTATTGTTAAGCAGTAAGCATAAGCAGATTATTTTTTAATTATGAATCAAAGAGACAAGGGTTGATTTGTGGTAGCAAGGTCACTCTGCCAGCCACTTAAAATAGCCCGTCACACATTTAAATAAGCAGAAAAGTATATGACAATAATAAAAATTACACAATTTCGGCAAAGCTTAATAAGATGAAAAATAAAATGCTGATTTTGTTCTATGCATGCTTTTAAATTGTAGTAGCAGTTACAGTTTCATCACATTTCTTGATATTACAAGGAACCGCAGACAAATGCTAATGCAGCCGATGAGGCCACAATTCATAGTCAGTGACACTTAAAAAATCTTGACATTGTGGCCAAAATAATTTTTTAAGACCTTGGTTCTATGTTTTTTTTTTAAAGGCCTTGGTTGAGTTGGTTCTATGTTTGATGTATCTTAAAAAAAGTTAACATAACATATCATAAGGTTTAATCAACAGAACAAACAGACATGAAATTGAGGTCATTATTTTAAAGTTACAAGAAAAGACATACAAATGGAGAAGAAGATTTATATACCTGTAAGTTTGAGGCCATATCTGAGAAGAGGAAGAATGAGGTTCTGTAACCATGATTAACTTACAGTCCTCAGCCACTTATCTGCAAATCCCTTTTCCTAGCACTTACTATTTAGTAAGCCTAAAACAAAGACTTACAATTTTAATGCATAGCCTATCACAAACCCACAAGTAAGTTGGAAAAATATTATGATTTGATAGTTTATTAAACTGATCCTTTTCCTCAGTCTAACCATGAGTTATAGAGACTGACCCATATTAAACTGATCCCTTTCCCTTTAAAAATATGAGGCTGACCTGTGTGTAAACAAGTTTGATGGTTCCTCCATTTCCAACAGGAAACATAGTCAAAACTTCTAGGCTCCGACAGTCATGAACCAACATGGAAGATCTTTAAGGATCTCTGCAATCTGTTGAAAATCAAGCATTTACAAATTCAAATTCCAAACAGCTTACAAATATTCACTGGCATACCAAGAAATGACAAAAATATTCAAACAAGGCTATAAGGTTTTATGCTGATATACTTTTTCAATATCACTTAATGACAACAAAGAGTTTGATTGTTGGTTTTGAAAACCACTTCACAAATTTCCTAACCAGCATAGTGCCATTGTTATACTACTCTGGATTAAGCAGCACTGCAGCGATAAATGATCCCTAACCAAATGCAGAACAGAAATTTAATCAACATTTGAAGCCCAAATTTATGACATGCAATCTCTTACCTCTTCTTGGCAATCTCTTACCAAATTTATGACATGCAATCTCTAACCAAATGCAAAAGTGTCCCTCACATACTCGCGAGACTTGAAACTCTGCATTAGCTTAATCACCTGCAGATTCGCCACTTCACAAATCTCAGGGTGCTTCGCCAAATTGAAGTCCTTATCAAATTGTTTCCTTCAATTCATTGGGAACCAAAATAATCACATAATTTTTTTTAAAAAAAAAGCCAAGGCAGAGATGATTCAATGATTAATTGAACTCAATTCTGGAAGATGGGATTGCACTAAGTGATAAAGATTGAAGCTTTATGAAGTTGGGTGTAAAAAGTAAGAGACAGTTTGACTTTATAGTTACAAAAGTATTTCCAACATAGAGATAGTAACAAAAAAGCAAACATGTGCTTATTTAAAACTGTCAATGAAGTATTCTGGCATTAATTTGATACAAATTGCTCAAGAACAATGATTACACATAGACAACTTGGCAGTTTTGGCTTACACCAGAGTCAACATTTTTTTTTGGGTACATGAAAATTTATGGGGATGAAAAGTTGCTGCATTACAAGTTCATGGCATAGCACAAGCCATTTAAAATGGTACCTAAAGTTACAAATGACATACCAATGGGCCTCATGTAGATAAATTTCTCAACAAACACTTATAGGAGAAAAAAAAGGAGGTAAAATGAATCAAATTTCTCCCTTAAGTTAAAATCAACAAATGCACCTAGCTTCTGGACAAATTAGATTACAAAGCTTCTAAAAAACTAATGTGAGAAGTTTAATTCATTAAACCTCTTTATTTTCTTACTAATGTTTCTTAAAAAGTTTATTCAAATTGGGCTTAAGTAGATAAAATTTGATCCTGCTTTAGGAATCTAGACATTCATAATTTTCTTTCAACTTAAAACACTAAGAATAAGGTCAAATCATGTAACTAAGTCACCAAAACAATTGCACTGCACAAATTATGAATAAGTAACAAGAACAAGTTAGAGGGACGAACCTTCTTTTTCCTGGAAATGCCAACTCTATTAGCACGGCGTAAAAGCTTTCCAACAACCTCTCGAGATATTTCGGTTAGTGTACCTGAAATCCAGCATAAACATTGATAACTGATGATGAGTAAAATGATTTTGCTCAGTAATTGTTGTTGGACATGATTTTATAAAAAAAAAATAACAAACGCAGAGCTGCATCATATGGGGGATAAATAAACTCAGCAGTAGAAAATTTCCTCTTATCTCTGAACAAGGGCCTTGCCTGCAAACAGTTCACATGTACCATAGTCAATATTTTTGGAAGTGATAATATGAATTTGATCAATTCAGGTAAATTGTCAAGTATACATGATTAACAATGTATCTTAGCATAGTCCTTTATATTGCAGGTATTGGCATAAAAATGGGTAAGCTAAACCTTAAAGTGAGTCATATCACTGTTAAAATATAGCGAGAAAACCTAAAGAAAACACATGGATAAAAAGCAGGAAAAATCCAAACAGCATATATAAAAAGAGAATAATAGAACATTTTTAACCTCATTAAGAATCATACCTCTGTATAAGTAATATCATGAAGTGAGAAAATGCAATAAGCGATTATAGATGACATTAAGGGCCAATACAAGAGGAGGCTTTCATTCTTTTTAATTGTCTTTTCATTGCCAGCCCCACTACTTCCATTTTCTAAAGCTTCAGCATTGTCTATGGATTCATTGCTACAATTGTGGTTGTGAAGTGTTTCCTGCAGGATTTGTTAAACAATTATATTGACTAGACAATATAAACAGTGAAGAAAAAGCACAGCTGAGCTGAGAAAACCATACAAAAAATTGTTCTTTGTAATGTCACCGTAGGAATTATAGATAGTGCAGAAATTATTTGATTTATTTTGTTTTAAAAACAAGATATTGATTATTACTTGTTTTATTTTGTTTCTTTTTATTACTGCTTGAATCAAGGAATAGTCTAATCATCTAATGTAATATTTCTATGAAGGATTCACTCAGACCTATGGTAATGACTACCTAGCTAGAAACCTTTTCCCTTGTTGCAAAGTTGAACACTAAGAATTCTCTTATCTTTTGCTGTCAACTTAGATTAGCCTTTGCATCAATTAGATGTAAAAAAATGCCTTTCCTAGTGGATACAAAGAGTAGTTGCTATAAGATGGGCAGAAGCCAAATTTAGAGCAATGACCAAAGGAATTTGTAAAGCACTATGGATTTAGAGTCCTAGAAGAACTCAAGATAACAATGGAACTCCTATTTAAGTTGTATTGTAAGAGCAAGATTGCAATAAGCAGTAACTTTACGACTGAATAATACAAGAAAGGCTCCCCTGTTACTTTCTACAGTTATTGTAAAAATGTTAAAAGTAACATCCACAAAACTTAAAGAAGATAAAAAAAAAATCTGTAGTCAATGAACAAATATGTTAGAACCTAGGATGCATACTGGAATCCAGATCCAGCCAAAGGCTACTACAAATGCAAGTGCTGATACTACAAAGTTGGGCATGCCATTAAATGATAAAATCATATATAGAAACCTGCAGAATGATATGTTTGGGCAAATGAAAATCAGCACAGCACAGCACATCATTAAATCATAAAATCATATATAGAAAGACAAAGGCAAGAGGATAACAGAATCCAAAAGTCCACTTACTTATCCCAAAAGGAATCCTTTGTAAATATATATGGGTACTTCTCCACTGGCTGCAATGAAAATTTTCCCAAAGTATTAGAAAATTCTTCAATTATTTTTAATTTAAGACTGGAAGTATGGAACAAAGACTTAATTAAATTATTGACAAATAAAAAATAAAATTTAACTTGAAGCATTCAAATAAATAAATATGTGCTGAGACAACTTCCAACAAAGGAAAAAAATCAGAAAATGCATCAAGTGAAAAGGTAACAGTAAATCCCATATTCGCGCAGTTTGGTCCACAGAACCACAAGCAAGTCAGGTGCCAATGCAATTCCAAGCAACAGCGTGCACCTATTGGAGCCAAAACAAAAAATACCCATTTCAGACAACAGCGTCCACACACAACCTTACAAATTACACAAACGTTGTAAACATAGGAGGAGCATAAATGGAAGAACTTGCTTACCCAAATGAGAACAGTAATGATCAACACACAGCAACGAAGAAGATTGCGGCTTCAACGGTCAGCGAGAAAATGGACATGGGGTCGAACCTCGTTGGAATACGAAAGCTTGTGCTTCTCAATGTTGGAGTGAAGGGACGCGAGTGGGACGTATTTCAAAATACATCAGAAAGCAGTGGAGAACACACTTGTTGACCTCGAATTTGTAGTTCGAAGGGAGCACAGAGATTGCACCGTTCAAAACAGGGTCACCGCTTACTCTTCACTCCTACGGCAACACACTTGCCATACACCCATTCGTGATATGAGCAGAGGAGGGCTTGGCGCAGCCGATGCAAGGAGAGGAGCCACCGCGAGGGAGGCTGACCAGGGCCATTGGGGGCGAGGGAGGAGAGGAGGGAGGGGGAGACGTAGAGGGAAGGGGTTTCAGGTTAGGGTTCAGTATGGGACGAGAGGAGAGGAGAGGAACGGACCCGAGGGAGAAAGAAAAGCTGAAAACAATTGAGAGGTGCCGCACGCAAAGAAAAGAGGCAAATTTCAAGGACGGGTTTGAGAAAACCGTCTTTGTAAATTTGTAATTATTTTCAAAAATGTCACCGCTACTTAAACGATGACGGATTTCGTATAACCGACTTTAAATTTGTGTCGTAAAAACTATCATTTGTAGTAGTGAAGGGAAGCTGAGTGGTGTTCTCAGTTTAGGTTTGGTCTCTAAGGGTCTAATAAGGTTTTAGACTTCTGAACTTTATCTAGGGTTGATAAAGAGAGACTTGTAATATCTTGTAAGAATAATATTTGCAATAGTGAAACTCTACTCTAGTATTGAGTAGAAGAACTGGATGTAGCTTCATAGTGTTTGAAGTGAACCAATATAAAAATCTGTGGCTAATCTTTCTTCTCACCTATTCATCTCTTAATTGCTTTGTTTGTGAATCAATTTCATTGCACAGAAAGTTATACCCTGTTTTCTCTTTTTCTTGACAAAGGAATTTGATTGAATATTGATTCTTGGTTTTAGGACAATTTTAAAAGTGATAAAGATCCTGTGAAAAAACTCTGATTTAAAATTTTAATTTACTAAGGTTCAACCAATTCACCCCCCTCTTGGTTGTGTTGAAGTATTCTATTCATTTTCACATCTGGTATACTCAGAAATTTATTTCTCTCATACTTTGGCAGAAGCTATATTTACCCCGTTGTGGGTCTCTATTTGCATATTGTTGCATTGTTGATTTCCACTAATTTAAGAGTGAGTAGACATTTATTTGTGAGGTTCTGTTGTAGAAATTCTTTGATGTACTCTTTGATATTTTATATAGTGGAGATTTTTTCTGGACTTGGTCCTGTGGTTTTTGTCTCTCACCCTGGGGATTTTCCACGTTAAAATTGTTGGTGTACTTCTTGTTGTTATCTCTTTATTTTTCTGCACCATTGAATTTTTGAATTGTCGTATATTACACTTCTCACAGGTTCACTCAAGCAGGAAATTTTTTATTTACCACTACATATTTGTGTAATTTTTTTGCTGTGCATACGTGTCTTTCCCAATAGTTGGCATCAGAGTTGGTTTATTTTTCTGGGAAATTTGCTTGATTGAATGGTGGAGCCCAATTACGGTAGAATGATTAGTTTGAACAGAACTAATTACCACAAGTGGAGAGGTAAGATGAAAGAATTACTATTTGTGAAAAAAGTACATTTACCTGTGCTTGCTACTCAGAAACCTAATAATAAATCTGATGAAGAATAGGTTTTTGAGCATGAGATGTTTTGTGGTTTTATTCCTCAATGGGTAGATGATAATGTTTTAAATCATATTGCTAACGATTCACATGCCAGAACTTTGTGGGACAAGCTTGAAACCTTGTATGCTTCTAAAACTGGGAAAAACAAATTGTTTTTGCTGACAGGCTATGAATTTGAGGTATAAGGAAGGTACTTCTATTTCTAATCACCTGAGTGATTTTCAAGGTTGCTTTGATCAGTTGTCTGGCATGGGTGTAAAATTTGATGATGAAATTTTGGGACTTTGGTTGCTTAATACTCTACCTGACTCTTGGGAAAATCTTCGTGTTACTTTGACTAGTTCTGCTCCTGGTGGTATTGTGACCATGGATTTTGTAAAAACTTCTATTTTGAATGAAGAAGTTAGACGACGTACTCAGCAGGCATCCTCTTCATAGGCATAGGCTTTGGTCACTGAAAATAGGGGGAGAAGTACAGACAGGGATCAAGAAGGAGGTCACAGAGGTAAAAGTAAGCGCAGAAGCAAATCAAGGTCTGAGCAGAAAACTTATAAGTTCAGTTATTGTGGTAAAAAGGGTCATGTTCAAAAGTTTTGTCATAAGCTGAAAAAGGATAACAAAGGCAAGCAAGAAAAGAGAAATGATGAGAATGGTGCCATTGCTAGTGCAGGAGATCTTTTGATTGTTTATGATGAGAACTTGATTAGTGTTGCTTGTGATGATTCTAGCTGGGTTGTTGACAGTGGTGCCAGTTTTCGTGTGACTTCTAGGAAAGATTTTTTCTCATCTTATACTCCAGGTGATTTTGGTGTGTTGAAGATGGGTAATAGTGATACATTAAAGGTGATTGGCATTGGTATTGTTTGTTTGGAAACCAACATAGGAACAAATTTGATTTTCAAGAATGTCAGGCACACCCCAGACATCCGTTTGCATTTGATTTCTACTAGTGTTCTAGATGATGATGGTTATTTTAATACCTTTGGTGGTGGACAGTGGAAGCTCACTAAGGGTTCCTTGATTGTGGCACGAGGTAAGAAGTTTTTGGGATTGTATTGGATGAAAGTTTTTGTTTTAGTTGATGCTATAAATGTTGTTGACTATGATAGTTCGTCAGATTTATGGCACAAGAGACTGAGTCACATTAGTGAGAAGTGACTGAATTGTTTGGCCAAGAAGAATCTTCTTACAGGTTTGAAATGTGCAAGGTTAGAAAAATGTGTTCATTGCTTGGCTGGGAAACAAAATAGGGTTTCCTTTAAGAGTCATTCTCCCTCTCGGAAATCAAAGGTACTTGAGTTGGTGCATTCAGGCCTTTGTGGTCCTATGAGGACTAAGACTTTCAGTGGTGGACTGTATTTTGTTACTTTTATCGATGACCATTCGAGAAAGCTTTGGGTTTATGTCTTGAAGACTAAAGACCAAGTGCTTGGTGTTTTTAAACAGTTTAAGGTTTTGGTTGAGAGAGAAACAGGGAAGAAACTGAAATGTATTCGCACTAATAACGATGGCGAGTTTTGTGGACCTTTTGATGAATACTACAGGCAAATGGGTATTCGACACCAGAAGGTGCCCCCTAAGACTCCTTAGCTCAATGGCTTGGCAAAAAGAATGAATTGGACATTGATGGAGAGAGTCAGATGTTTGCTTTCTGAAGCAAAGTTACCAACTTCTTTCTGGGGTGAGGCCTTATGTACTGTTGCACATGTTGTTAACTTGTCTCCGGTTGTTGCTTTGCAGGCTGATGTTCCTAATAGAGTGTGGTATGGGAAGGATGTTTCCTATGACCATCTTCGTGTTTTTGGCTGTAAAGCATTTGTGCATGTGCCAAAAGATGAGAGGTCCAAGTTAGATGTCAAGACAAAGGAATGTATCTTCATTGGTTATGGCCATGATGAATTTGGCTATAGATTTTATGATATGGTTGGAAAGAAGCTTGTTAGAAGTCGTGATGTTGTTTTTATGGAGGATCAAACCATTAAAGATATTGGGAAGGTAGAGAAATCAAAGTCTTTGAGTACTGATGATTTAGTTGATTTTGATCCAGTTCCTGATACAGATACGCCTAATGTAGCAGATTTTGACAATCATGATGATGCCCCCACTCATATTCCAGATGATCTAGTTGAGAATATTGATAATGATGATGCTAGTAATTCTGTTGAATCTGATGTTCCTTTTATAAGGTCTTCTAGACAACATTTGCCTTTTACTCGTTATTCATCTGATGAATATGTGCTCTTTACTGACGGGGGAGAACCTGAGTGCCATGAAGAGGCTGTGGAAAATGAGTATAGGAAAGAATGGATTGCAGCAATGGAGGATGAGATGAAGTCTTTGCATGATAATCATACTTTTGAGTTGATCAAGTTGCCTAAGGACATGAAAACTTTGCAAAATCGGTGGATTTATAGGTTAAAGATCGGAGAAAACAATTATGTTCCACGATACAAAGCGAGATTAGTTGTCAAAGGCTATCCTCAGAAAAAGGGCATTGATTTTGATGCAATTCTCTCTCCTATTGGTAAAATGTCTTCCACCCGAGTTATTTTTGGTTTGGCAGCCAGTCTTGACTTAGAGGTTGAGTAGATGGATCTGAAAACTGAAAATACAATGAAGATACTTCAAATAACCAAGAGGGGGGTGAATTGGTTAAGACAGTCTTTAAAAACTTTTCTTTAAAACAATATTTGGAATTAAAACTTGGACCATATCACTTAATCACCCTTGATCAAAAATAGAGTTTTCTTTTCAATCTAGAATCACCTTGGAATGCATGTAATGAATGAAATGCTTCTTGTTGATTGTATATTGATTTCCAAATAATAACAATGATAGAAACACAGATAAAGAATTCAACACACAACAATTTATATTGGTTCACCTCACAAACTTGAAGGCTGCATCCAATGTCTTCCAACCAACACTAGGTTAGAGTTTTACTATGTCAAATTATTGTTTTACAAGCATAGCAAGTGACAATCTCTATCAACACTAGACAAAGATTCTGGATTCTAAAACACTAATAGAATAAAAATCACAAAGATCTTGAGAAACCTACTCAGATCTTCAAACCTAGAGAACCCTACTCTAGAATGCTTAAAAAGAATCAATTTGAAATATCACAACGCAACAAAATATTAGAAAATCTAAAAGAGAGATTCAAGATAAACACAACCTGTGATCCTTCATGTATGAATGAATGAATTGATATTACCACACAATCCAGGTTGAAAGATATCTAATGTTCAGAATCTCTATCTTGAAACACTTATTTTCTTTAACACATCTTCACAAAAACTTAGAAATCTTTATCTTACAAAATGTGTTTCTCACTCAGAAATCAGTCTCTTGAACTCTTAGAAAAGATTTGTGTCTTTTGGGTAAGTCACTCTTATGTTTAGAATAATTCGTACAAGGTCTATAAAGAGCTGACCCACAAAGCTTTATATAAAACTGATTTAACTGACAATAATCGATTAAAACGATAGTGTAATCAATTATTTTATCATATGTAATCAATAAAATACCATATAATCGATTAATATGTTCTTGAGCTTTCTGGAAATGTTTTCACGAACAAAATAATCGATTAATATACAATGTAATCGATTAAAGCAGAAAAACTCAAAATATGAAAATAGCCTACCAATAATGCATGATTTTCATATTGCACTATGTAATCGATTATAAGAAGCCTATAATCGATTAATTTGTTCTTCAAGGCTTTTCCAGGTTTAGAACAAGGACATTTAATCGATTAAAACACTGTGTAATCGATTAAAGCAGTAAGTTTTAATTTTTCCAAAAACTTAGCCATGAGAACTTGAATTCTTGTAAAATCATTTGAGCAACTTTAGTTCATCAATCAAAAACATGTATGCATGAGGATGAGAATGCAATGCAATGAAAGATCACATGGTAATGCACTTGAGCCATTTAGACAAATTACAGATGCCTTCGAACTTGATTGGGCATGTAAAAAGCAAAAACTCCAAGCCATCCTTGCTTCAATCTTCTTGCAACTTCCTTTAAATCCAACAAAAACTGCTTTCCTTCATGGTGATTTAGAGGAAGAAATTTACATGGAGCAACCTGAAGGCTTTGTGGTGAAAGGTAAAGAGAATTATGTCTGCAAGTTGAAGAAAAGGTTGTATGGGTTGAAACAAGCCTTGAGGGAGTGGTACAAGAAGTTTGAGTCTGTTATGATCCAACAAGGATTTAAGAAGACTACTTCATATCATTGTGTTTTTGTGTAGAAATTCTTTGATAGTGATTTTATCATTTTATTGCTATATGTTGATGACATGTTGATTGTTGGTCATAATTTGTCTAGAATTAACAGGTTGAAAAAGGAGCTTAGCAAGTCTTTTGCGATGAAAGACTTGGGACCAGCAAGACAGATTCTTGGCATGCATATCTCTCGTGATCGAGAAGCCAAGAAGTTGTGGTTGTCACAAGAGAAGTACATTGAGAAAGTACTTCAATGTTTTCATATGGATAAAGCTAAAGTGGTAAGTACACCTCTGGCTTCACACTTTAGGCTTAGCACTAGACAAGTTCCTTCTAGTGAGAAAGAAAAAGAAGACATGCAATATGCTCCCTATGCATCTGCTGTAGACGTTTGATGTATGAAATGGTTTGCACTAGGCCTGATATAGCCCATGCAGTTGATGTTGTCAGTCGTTTTCTTTCCAATCCTGGTATTGAGCATTGGAAAGCTGTGAAGTGGATGTTGAGATATCTCCGTGGTGCTTCTAATTTGAAACTGTGTTTTGGAATTGGGAAGCCTATTCTTTGTGGTTACACTAATTCTGACATGGCAGGGGATATTGATTCTAGAAAATCTACTTCTGGTTATTTGATTACTAGTACTTTTGTAGGGGAGTTGTGGCTTGGCAGTCTGGGTTACAAAATGTGTTGCATTGTCTACTACTGAGGCTGAGTTCATTGCTATTACTGAGACATGTAAAGAGTTGCTTTGGATGAAAAAAATTGTGCAGGAACTTGATTTTGAGTAGCAAAGGTATATTTTATTTTATCATAGTCAAAGTGTTATTCACCTTGGCAAGAATCCTACTACCCATGGTAGATCTAAACATATTGATGCGCGGTATCATTGGATACGTGATGTTTTAAATTCTAAGTTACTGGAACTTGAAAATATTCATACAGATGATAATGGTTCTGAGATAATGACAAAGACACTACCAAAGGGGAAGTTTGAAGCTTGTCGATTTATTACCGGTTTGGCATTTACCTCCACTTGAGTTGTAGGGGGAGTTTGTTGGTGGGCCTCCTCAAGTGGGCCAACCACTTTAACTAAATTAAAAAAAAAGAAGCAATATGGGAAGAAATAAAAGGATGTTGCGTTGTGCCTCTTTCTTGCTTTTCATATTTCTCTTCTTCTACGCCATCACTAGAGAGGGAAGATTGCTCACTTTGTGGTATTGATTGGATAATCATTTGTGCTCTATTTTAGATGAAATTTCAGCCAATTGTTCCTAATATTGCGGGCATTCATTTAGTATACTCAAAACTTTATTTCTTTCATACTTTGGCAGAAGCTATATTTACCCCGTTGTAGGTCTTTATTTGGATATTGTTGCATTATTGATTTCCACTAATTTAAGAGTGAGTAGGCATTTATTTGTGAGGTTCTGTTGTAGAAACTCTTTGTTGTACTCTTTGAAATTTTACATAGTGGAGATTTTTTCTGGACTTGGTCCTACGGTTTTTGTCCCTCACATGGGGGTTTTCCACATTAAAATTGTTGGTGTACTTCTTGTTGTTATCTTTTTATTTTTCTGCATCCTTGGATTTTTGGATTGTCGTATATTACTGTTGGGTCTATGAAGCCCAAGAAGAGTTTCTACGCTTGCTTTAGTTATGCTATGCGTTTTGGTTTATTAAACCTAGCATATATATATAAGCTATTTTTTATTTCACTAATGCATATAGTAGCACGTAGTGCCTTTTCTAATTCAGCCTTTTAGTTTGTTTTTCTCTATTATTTCTCGAAGCTTCGCTGCCCCTCTTTTTCATCTTCTTCTCTGCTAGGGTTTTTCTTATCTTGGCTGATACCTTGAATCTTGTGGGTAAAACGAGATAGATGAAGTGTGTATAGGTCTTTGTCATGTGTTCTTGTACCTATTTTGGTCTGTATTGCAGGTAAGGTTCTCTCTTGTGCTTTGTTCACTTGACATTTCTGATGTGGTTTCTTGAAAGGGGTTGAGAAGAGGAACTTAATGAAGGTTTAGTGTTTTCTGGTTTAAACACATGTGTAAGAGAGCTGTTCTTGTTTTCTTGTAATCTTCATTGTTATTATCTATAATGTTGAGTCCTATTGGTTATTGTTGAGGGAATTGTTGTGTAGCTTTGTTGAACATTGTTGTAGAGATTCTTGGTTCTTAATTGGTAGTAAAGGGTCTACAGGTTCTTTTCCCTTGGATGTAGGTAACAAGGATTTTGTTCTAGTTACTAAACCAAGTAAAATCTATGTGTATATTCTTTCTTTTATGCTTCCGCTTAATTTCAGTTTATGATTAGGTGCCTAAAACTAACAATTACGCTTCTCACAGGTTTACTCAAGTGGGAAAGATTTTATTTACCACTACATATTTGTGTAATTTTTCCATTATGCATACGTGCCTTTCCCAACACTTAATTCTCTATTACTGCTAGTGGTGGCCTGATGGGCATGTAAAACACTAAAAAAAGTAGCTGCCCTGGGTGTCCTTGCTATGCAAACATTATGCTATTTGATGAAGAACTTGTGTAAGAAGCAGAGATTGGGTCTAAAATTTTTTATTTATTTACGAGATTTCCACTACTGAACTTTAGTAATCATGGACCTGCCTCCATAAAAGAAAAATGTTTTCAAAATAAAAATTGACACATGTACAAGTTGTTTGTATTTTACATTTTTTAAAATAACCTATTCTTCTTCCTTGATTATAAAAATTGAGAACATAATGTTTACTTTTGGCTTTTGAGAGTTTAAAACTGTTTTGAAAAATGGTAATCAAATGGGCCCTATATTTTTCTTGTATATGTACATTCAATTGGTTTTTGATATAAAAAACATAGCTAAACAAGTGCTATATTTTTTTCCATATATAAAAATGATTTTAGTAAAGCTCAATAAGATCATTTGATCTATTTAGCCAACCCCATCTAATCAAATAAGGCTTGTTTATTATTATTAAGCTCTTATGCAGAGTATGCAAATTTTAAATCCATGTTTAGTATCTGTTAATAGTTTCTCGATTTTATTTTTCTATTTTTTAAAACTTTAATCAATTAGCGGGGGTGGGGAAATCTGACCCCCAATGGGGACGGGGATGGGTATGCATTTTTAACCCCGACGGGGATCGGGGGCGGGGTCGGGGATGGGTTTTAAAGTCGGGGGGTAGGGATGGGAATTGCAATACCCGTCCCCGCCCTGCCTCGTTGTCATGCCTAGTTAAAATCATAGTTTTAAAAACCAACCCGATGATTGACCCGGTCAGGGTACTGAGTCACTAGGTCAGTGGTTGAAATGGTGGGTCACTAATTGACCCGCATGATCCTGTCTGTAATAAAAAATATAAAATTTTTATACTTGTCTTAAAAAAATCACAAATTAAATTCTACCATAACATAGATAATTAGACACCAAAATGTAAAGAAAACATCATTATCTAAGTTCAAACAAACAAGTAACAAAGATCATAAAATA
>PYAF01001376.1:1614792-1667510 GCA_007407185.1 Glycine tomentella | reverse complement strand
ACAGCAACCCCCCCCCCCCCCCCACCCAAACCCACCCCCCCCCAACCCCAACAATATACCCCCCCCCCCCCCGAGCGGAAAGTCATAACCCACCAACAAAAACTCGTTGGCTAAACACAAATAAATGAAATAATACCTCGAGTGGGAGCTGTGACGCGATTGCTCGGTGCAGACGAACAAGGTGTAAGCGGCTCGGGCGAAGGTGGCACAAACTTGGAAGGAACGATGTCGTTCATGTGTCTGTAGCATTTTTTTAAAATAGTAACCCAGTCTCAGTTGCACCGGGTTGAAAGCATGACGGATCCATTGACGGACTCGACCCGGTCCAACAACCGGATCACGGTCCAACCGGCCGGGTCGGTCCGGTATTTAAAACACTGGTTAAAATGATGTGGTGAGTAGTATCATTGTTCTAGTTTTGAAAGTCAAATCGGACCGGTTAGGTTGATTGATCTAATTAGAAACCGATTGAGTGACTGATTTTGGTTTATTTAAAAAAACTATATCATTTTAGAACATGCGGATATTAAATCTCAAACATTTATATAGTGCTTCAAGATCCTTCGTAAAAGAACTTCAACAATTTCCCTCTCAGTCGAAGGCACTAACTTTTCACCATGCATGGTCATTCATTGGAAACACTCACAATCACAAAAAAATAAAAATAAAAATAAATTATATTTCTTTTTTTACAAAATAAATTCCCTTTCTCTCTCTCGAGTAACACTGAGTAACACAAAACATGACACCATTTGATTTTTTCTCTTTCAGCACACCGTCCATTAATAGTTGAGCCAATAATGCCCATGAAGTCTTGCCACTGTTGAACAGCAGAAGGGATGGTGAAGAAGCTTCGAAAAAACATTTGAATTACACTTCTTTGGTTCACAAAGGTGATGAGTGTGAGGGCATGTGATGTTACTTGCATACGAATGAATCCTACAAGGTTAGCATTTAATGACCAGAGGAAGAGATGATGGTGAAAAAGTCTGGGAAAACCATTTGAACTTCACTTCTTGGCTCCTGGTGGAATCCTGGAACACAAATGGAGAGAGATGAATAGTCTATTATTAAGTTTACTGACTAAAAAAGAGAGGACAGAGAATAATGAGAGGCGAAAGAGGGTGAATTTAGACAAGACAAGCCCACGTGGACACTAGAGAAAAAATTGGAGTGACGTAGTTGTATTTCTTCATCTACATTTTAGAAAAAATTAATAGCTGAATCCTGGGATTGGTTATAAACCACTAGGGAACATGCACACAACAAGAAATGCCCATATAAATTGCTGGTAGAATACTTTGAAGGTCTTCACAAAGAATCGAAGCGCATTATATATAATATTATAATTATAACTAGAATATTGAACTTACTGTTTCATGCACTAACCTTAGCTCTTGCACATAAAATATGTTTGTTCAACGACATTAAATTTGCGTCTCATTCCATACAATACAAAGACCAATTCCTAAAATGTCGAAACACGAGAAGTGTGGATGTGCATACTCTTTTGCTCTTGCACACAAAATATGTTTGTTCAACACATCAAATTTGCATCTCATTCCATAAAATACAATATAAAGATAAATTCCTTAAACGTCAAAACACAAGAATTGTCACTGTGCATCAATTGGTTCTCTTAATTTCCCTAACAAATTATTCTTTAAAATAACTTGTGTTTAACCAAAGTTATCAATAGCTGACTTCATTGTTATATGATACGCATAAAAAGTGTTTGTATTATACACATTCAATTGGTTGTTAGTGACGTGTGCAAATCCTATACTAAGCATGATAAAAAAAAAAAAAAAAAACTCATGTACTAAGCACTATAGTTTTAATAACCAGACCAGTTATCAACCCGATTGAACAAGTAGGTCAATAATTAAATCACACAAATCGATATAAGTAACATAAAATATAAATATATAAATATATGTATTAATTATGTCATATGTTTAATAATTAGTTGTGCTAATTTGGTGATAAATTGATCTACTAAACAATTTTCAAATCTTTAACTGGTTCAACCATAAAATTGATCAAGTCATATCAAGGCGATGACACAATCGATTTAACAAGAATCTCAGATTAGCCATATCACAATATCTTAGTTCAACTAGTTGAACCCATCGATCTGGTCCAATTTTTAAAACTAACTCGCTATCCAAATGTGGACTTGCATTAAAGATCCATTGTTATGTGATTAAATAATCTTATGAGTGCAATTGGTATTTACACCCCCAATGTTTATTAATATAATTCTCTTTCCAAAAATATTCTCTTTTTGGAAACTATTTTTTGAAATGATCGAGTTAAATTTTAACTTTTCGAAAGTATTAAAAATTGTAACACATTTTGAAAAGTATTTTCGCAAGTTAATTTTCATGAAAAAAGCACTAATTACCTTTAAGGGGCAACCTTTGCACTATTTGAAATAGTGTATGACGTTGTCATCATCACAGAGAACTGGGGCGCATGGTTGTGCTTCTCGCCATCAGAAAAAATTACTTCTCAATCGAAGAATTGACAAAACCACCCTTAATTAGGTATATATTTAATTAGAAAATTTCACTGTTGATGCAAAAAAACCATATTGTTTTTACCTGATTTACATTCAATCTCTGAATAATGGAATAATATAAACCACCCTTAATTATTCATAGTATGGGACTTCTCACTACATGAAAGGCCTTGTTCTCCTGCTATGCTACATTGTTATTGGGGCATGCTCCTTTGTACAAAGAACAACCTTTAATAGTAAGTAAAATATGTCAAATTTCCAATGGGTTACATAAATAGTCAAAATGTGTGATGCCATTCTTATAAATTTGTAATTCATGCCTAATATTTGATCTCTTGTTTTTCACAGACCAAGCTAATGTTACTAACATCACACTAAAACCAGCCACTTATGCAGTTTTTAGCGCTTAATTAGTAGGTAAGTTACAAGTTATATGTGTGACATAAATATAAATATAATCCTTATTGTGGAATCACACAAAATTTTATCTAAACTTGAATTATGTGGGAGGTTGGCTTGCAGGCTTTGGCCTATTTGTTGTCCCTTCCTCAGATGAAGAATGGTGGCATCGATCCAAACCCAAAATCAGATTCAAATTCAATGGATTGGTTATTGTATCATTCTGATCACATGGTCATATCCATAAAGAAGGACCGTTTACAGAAACAAAAGGATTGAAGCCGATGAAGATAGAAGGAGCAGAAATGTAACTGATCATGAAGAGCATTCAGATGTTGAACACTATAGTCTAGAAAATCTACAAGGTTCTCATGCAAATCAGGTGTGATTGCATTATGCCATTAAGGTTGCAGACCTACACTGTAATAGGCTGTCATTAGCCCTATGTCATACTTAGGTCAGTACGCTATCATAAAAATAGTAATACCATGTCATTTTGTTGATGCAGTGGAATGCCATACCTGTAAATAACATGGGAATGATGAAAGATTGTGAAAGAAAAATCTAATGTTGTTGCTATTAATATGTTTGAACTGTACTTGGAAGCACTGGTAGAAAATAACTAATAATGACTATTTTTCTGGTATCTTATGCGGTTCGTGTGTTTGGATTTTTAATAATTTTATAATTTTCTACAAATTTAAAATTTTGAAATAGGGGCTTCTAAGACGGTTTTAGGCTAAAACCGTCTTAGAATGGTGACACTATAAGACGAGTTTAGCTTAAAATCGTCTTAGAAGCCTTAAAAAAAATTCAACATGAAATCTAAGACGGTTTTTATCTAAAACAGTCTTAGAAACCATTCAAAAAAATTAATCAGAAACCTAAGACGATTTTGGCTAAAAACTAACTTAGAAGCTTTTCAAAAAAAAAAATTAATAAAAAATCTAAGACGATTTTGACTAAAAACTGTCTTAGAATCCTTTAAAAAAATTGAACATGAAATCGAAGACGATTTTAGGTTAAAATCATCTTAGAATCATGACATTCTAAGACGGTTTTAACTCAAAACGATCTTAGAAGCCTTTCAAAAAAAAATTCAACATGAAATCTAAGATAGTTTTAGTCCAAAACAGTCTTAGATTTCATGTTGAATTTTTTTTTTGAAATATTCTAAAATGGTTGAATAACCGTCTTCAAAAGTCTCACCTTTCAAAGACACTGTTACATAGACGGTTGAAGAACTGTCTTTGAATGAGTAAAATAATCGTCTTTGAAAATTATCTGTGTAGTAATGCACATATTTTACTAACATCAACTCAACTGTTTGACTTCTTTTATATTTTTCTCTCACATAATTTTTTTTACTGATTTTTTCTCACAGCATTGATCCGTTAAGTGACAAAAGTATTTGGATAAATTTCTTTATAAATATTTATAAAAAATAGAAAAAAGTAAAATAAATTATATATTTTTCATCAATTTAAATTAATTTATATATTTAAAGTTTCATATCACTTAACATTTTCACAAATTCAAGTGATAATCTGGTTTTGGTTTATAAGAAGATTTTAATTTATTTTACTTTTTGCATGATACAAATAATTAAGAAAAAAAACGATCCAATGAATAAAAAAAAACAATTAAACACAAATCATGGGTAGGTGAGATGGAAACTTCACGTCACGCTTTTCCCTCATTCATCTCACAATTGTGTGTATTTTTATACTTTTTTCTTGGGTCAGGTCACAAGTGTGTGTGTGGCGCTTACATATATGGATGCAAAGAGAGTGATCATAACAATTCTCCACTCATATTCTTTCACTTTTAATTTCTAGCATTGCCCATCTACCCAGTTTGTTCTATCTACTCAACTTCGCAAATTCACCCAAAGAAAAAAAAAAGATCGTGTAGTTGAGCAATAATTAAACCTTTCAACTGAAACAAACGCCAAATCCAATTACGTCTCCGTTCTCACATCATCGACATTCTCCTCGACGATTCTTCATTTTCCTACTCATCCTCGCTTTCAAAGGTACATATACAAAAAGACAAACTCAAATACCATTATTTCTTGCCATTCTCAAATTAAGTAAATGCTAGGTTTAGTTTTTCTTTTTCTTTTTCCTTTTTACAATCTTTTGCAAAATTAAGTAAATTCTTATTATTAAGTCAAAAATTATATTTTATTACAGTTTTTGAAAAATAAATTATTATTTCTGGAAATTCATTTCTAAAAAACATTCTTACACAAAGACAAGTAACCCTCTATGGAACTACCAAGGTCGGTTTAACAGTGAGGAGTCTGAATAAAAAGTACGAGATTAAGAGTCCCTTTGATGTACTTGAGGTACAGAATCATTTTTTATCTCATGCATTATTTGATGAAGAAGAAACCCTCTGACTAAGGTTGCTATGTTTTGCAATGTTTGCGGCATGCAGGGGTGAGACTTACAGCCACAACATTCACATTCGTGAACAAGTGCGACCACACAGTGTGGCCAGGCGTTCTAGGAAAACCGGTAACAACTGGTTTCGAGCTCAAGAGAGGAAGCACGCGTAGCTTTGACGCGTCGCCGGGTTGGTCGGGGAGGTTCTGGGGCCGAACCGGCTGCGAATTGGACGACTCCGGCCACACCACGTGTGCCACCGGCGACTGCGGATCCGGCCAGGTTAACTGCAACGGCGCCGGAGCCACGCCGCCGGCCACCCTCGCCGAGGTCACCCTCTGCGAGGGTGCCCCGGACTACTACGACGTGAGCCTCGTCGATGGCTACAACCTCCCGATGATGGTGGACGCCAGCGTCGGCTCCGGCGCCTGCGCAGCCACGGGGTGCGGCACCAACCTGAACCGGCGGTGCCCGGCGAAGCTGAGGGTGGACGGTGCGTGTCGCGCGTTCGGGAAGCCTGAGTTTTGCTGCAGCGGCGCATTTAATTCACCGGCGGCATGCGCCCCTTCGATGTACTCGCAGATTTTTAAGGCTGCGTGCCCAAAATCTTATAGCTATGCGATTGATGATGCTACGAGCACCATAACGTGCACCCTGCTGATTACATTGTCACATTTTGTCCCTCTTCTTCTCCAAGGTAAGAACTATAAAGAATTTAAGCCCTTCACTGTTTTGAGATTGCTTTTGTACTTGTTTACCCTCATGCCAATCTTCCTCATCAAGCATTACAAACAATCTCTTATTTAATTATCGAGAAATATGCTAGCAAGTAACAACAGACTTTGGACGCCCTCTTTTAAATCCAACATTTCTTTTTTATTGAAATTTATTTAAATTTTAAAAAAAATTATGAATCTCGTATCTTATTAAATATGTTTTTCTTATAATTTTGTAATTTTTAATAATCAAGCACCAACTATATATATCCATGTGCTTATTTATTCTCTGCCAATAGTAAACTGAGAATATGCTATTAGTCTCTGTTAAAAATTAGTGGTGTGGCCTAAGTTGGCTTGGTAAGATCCAAGTCATATTAAGGATTTTAAAAATGTTTATTGATTAAATTCATATGTATATGTGAAATGTGTGTGCGTGGACCATATTGATTGAGATCGTATGAGAAGAGTTAATATCTTAACCATATATAATCCATATTTAGATTATCAAATTATATATGATTGTATAATTAAAATTAATTAGGGACGGTTTAATTTAAGAAAATATATTTTTTGTTTCTTTTCACTTAATTTTCTATTTTCAAACTTTGCATAAAAAATAATGAAAACTGTTTAAAGAAAATGAAAAGAAAAAACACCAAATAATTATATTTTTTTAATTTCAAACTAAATGGCTCCGATCCCTAGTTTCTCCCATTTTTTATAATAGGTTTCATATGTGTTTTATTTATTTATTAATAAATAGAAGACAAGTATAGAAGTTTTCAACACTTACATACCCTAATCAAAGTCTCTTGATAATATTTCTCATATGAGTTAATATCTTAATTAAGATAATATTTAAATTTTGTATAACTACCCATTAACACACTAACAACATGTTCTTAGAAATATGAACTAAACAGAAATAACAAAACACTTAAAACTTCCCTTAAAATTAGGAAAGCAACAACAACATGTTCCTAGAAACATGTCATGAACTAAATAGAAATAACAAAACACTTAAACTTCCCTTAAAACTAGGAAAACAAGAACTTTTGGAAGCATTTTCCTAACACGTATAGTACATCTCTTACAAAAACCCATCACGAAATTGTATATATACAATAAAGAAGATAGGGACTCACATGAGATAAATTGGTGGGACTGTTCAAAGTGATCCGCACTTCACCGACAACCAGAAGTTCGAGTCATCGTGCCTGTTTCACCACTTCACAGATTCAGTTTCCCGTTTATGTCCTCAAGTCCAAGTGAGTAGTCTATGTTGTGTTCAGACTTAGCTTCAAAATCTTAACTACCCATAACTACATTCATTATAACATAAAGAATCTGTTCCTCTTCCCCACGAAATATTTTTTTTTATGTGTACGAGAGGTGAATAAAGCTGAGATCTAAGGTTTTGAGTTGAAATTCACTTAGGTGATTTGCTCGATGCCCATTGATACAATATTTTCAAGTATGAGTGTCATTCCATGATACATCACCCCGTTTTACAACTATACTCGTCAAACCCGGACAGGATCAATTTTTTTTCTCTGAAGTATGAAGCGAAACAATGTCGTTTTGAATCTTGATTTAGGTTTTGTTAGAAACATTGAGATGAGACTCGTACTCAACACGACTTCCTCGTCTTCAACCTTGAAAGTTCTCCACTTCTCCATCGTATTCAACCTTCGTCTCCAGCCGTTTGCCGGTTCAAGTTCTTGTGCTGTCGTGCTTCGTGCTTCATGCAACTCTCTCGTTCCCGTTCTCGCTTTGTCCGACAGCCACCTTCCTCTTCGGCCAGTCCGATGCCATTCTTGCTTCAAGTTCTCGGCATCGTTCGAAAAGAGGGTGATTCTCCTAAAATTCTACCTCATCTAAACACACTTAGTCCTAATTTGAAAGTCACAACTCCCTTCTATGATTCTTATAAAATTCTAGACAAGTGTTGTTTGCACTCAAAATAAAGTTTGTTAGAGACAACCATTAGAGGTTAATTTCTAAAACTGAGTTTTGAACAAGGACTAGTGTCCACTACATGCAGAAATAGTTATGAAAAAGGCCCACAAGTTGATTTCTTTTCTTTAATCAGTTTCGAGTTTTGTACTTCTAGATGGGCCAATTAGTGAATTGGTTAGGTGCGAATGAATATTGTTGTGGCTTCTGAATTCAAATGTTGTCATGTCGGCATAGCAGACCCTATTATTTGTTATGAAACATATATGTTAGGAATATGCAATGATTATTCATAGTTTTAAAGATGTGAAAAATTAACTTCAAAATAGAAATGTGCACTTGACAGAGGGTGAAAATAGCACTTAATAGCGTTATGTTACCATGAAACTTTAACATTTTGTGATTGCACGATGCTCTCACCATCTATCAGCTTGGCATTTGCAAGTAGATTTTCAATTTGCAAATGAGATTTTATTTATTTATTTTATATGTGGGTCAATGTTTGATAGAAATGCAAAGCCAATTGAGTGGTTGAAGAAGGCACATGCCTTATTTCTCAATAGAATTTCTGAAATACAGAATGCTGCTGCAAATCAGAAGGTATGAATATTGGAACAGTCCCTTACAATTAAAAACAAAATTTTGTATACTATTATTATTTATGGTCTCGGTCACTTAAGTCAGTTCAATTTTGAGATTTCTAATCACTAATTTAAGAATTCTTATAAATATATGAGTTTAGGTTGATGATAAAGAATCCATGAAATTGGAAGATAATGACATTAATCCTTAGGACACCTCCACCATGGATAGCCTGTTAAAGAAAATATATCCTTTAATTATGAAATTTGATGTGAGATGTTTTAATCCTTTGTTATCTACTTGCCTTGATTTAACACATATGACAAAGATTTAGTTCCCTTATGCTTCTTTAAATACGTTTCACGGGTATCGTTCAAGGCTTCAAACACTAAACCATACACAGCAAAAGTGACCTTATCTACTTTGAAGAATTCATCCAGTAATAAAGTCATAGAGATAAGTTATACACTCTTTTGTCTTATCATATTTATTATATGAAATATGAGAGTAAGATACCATTTTGGTTCTTGAAAATCTGAGTTAGTCATATTAGTCCCTAAAAAAATGAAAATCCACCATTTTTGTCTTTGAAAAAATGAAAACAAATACCCATTAATTTAGTATCTAATTATCAATTTTCTCTCTATTTTTGGTATCTAATTATCTATTTAATGGAATTATATTAATTTGTGATATATTTTTTTAAAATATTTTAAGACATGTATAAAAAAATTATATTTTTTTATTACAGATGATTCATGTATGTCAATTAGTGACCAACCGGTTCAACCATTGATCCAATGACCTAGTACCCTGACCAAGTCTCATTATGTCGATTTTTAAAACTATGATATATATATATATATATATATATATATATATATATATATATATATATTTACAAAGGCCATAAATATTGTTAGATATTATATTTATCATTTACATATATATATTGATTATAAACATTGATATGATCTATTTGATTTGATATTTTCCTCTCTCAACCTATGAATAAAGAAGTATTATATATGTCTTTAAGTATAATTGTAATTACTTTTTGAAGTGTTTAAAAAATAAATATGTTTCAATTTAATTTAATAATAAATATACCTTAATATTATTTTTAATCAAAATTCGAGCTTTATAACTTTTATTTTAATTAACTATGAGTTTAATATTCATATTTTTTTGGTTGAAAGAGAGACCAATTAATAGACTGAAAACAACTAGCTCATTTATTTAAAGGCAGCAATTGTTGGACATTGTGGTCTTTAATTTGGCCCTACAATTGATTTATGAATGCACCTTCTAATCCATAAATTATGCAAGAGTACTAATAAATTGATTGTTGACTATGTCAAGAGAATCAATAGCTACAATATGTATGTATCACTCTTATATATCGCTCTAAAAGTAATGATTACTGTTCAATCGGTAAGGTTAATAGAGTTTCTAAATCTCGAATGAATCTTAGTCACTTAATGAAGACAAAAACTTATAAAAATATTTCGAAATCTTTCTAATGAACAACTACAACAAAAAAAATCTCTTCCCTGCGTTAAATTTAAACTCTTATTTTTTAACTGAAAATTTAAACAGTTATTATTATTATTATTATTATTATCTATTTCTTACCATTACATCTTTATCTTTTTTTCCTATTATTATTTTATCATATTATTTATCATACATATTACCTTTTTTTCCTTTCAAAAATGAATTGTTTAAGTTCGTCCCTTTCCGAAATTAAATGATGGAAAAATAACCTATTTTATTTTGTTTACTTTGATTATATTATCTTTTACAATATAATTATTTGTTATTATAAAATTCAAAAAAGTGTAGATAAGATTGATTTAGTGATTGAAAATGGGATTTAAAGAAGAAGAAAGAAAGTAAATGGGGGTAGGTTTCAACCCTTTCATTGAAATCTTTAAATAAAACTAACAAATTAGTATGTGCTGATTTTTTAAAAATGTACTCCTAGATGTGAATGTGGAGGGAACGAAAACAACTAAAAAAAAGAGAGAAAAATTAATAAATGTGGTGATAAAGAAAGAAAAACAAATGTGATAAAAAAACAAAATGGATGTATATTTATATTTATCTACAATCTAACACGGATAAAATTTAGAGACGATTTTACAATACACAATCTCTCCTGCTTCTATGTTGGCAGCGATTATTCCAACATCAGGTGCATTTTTGTTAGTCCTCAACAAATCTGATATTGCTCTTTACATCAGCATTGCAGTGATTGGAGTGTGTACTAGAGCAATCACTTCTATTGCTGTTTCCACAACCAGAGTTATTTGGTACTAAAAAATTTCTAAGTGACCCATAATGTGGTGGTGGCACACGTTCCAATTGGCTGGCCTTTATATCTAGCCACTCTACTGCACTTATTTACCATAAAGAAGGCAATGAATATGGAAATGCATGGACATGGAATGCTACGTAAACACTTTTATCATATTTCCTTGGAACTCTTTCGTTCCAAGGAAACAAAAGAAATCCCACATGATAAAAGTGCTTTTGTAGCATTCCATGCCCATGCATTTCCCATGTTTATTCACTTCCTTATGGTAAATAAGTGTAGCAGAGTAGCCAAATATAAAGGAACCAATTGGAATGTGCACCACCACCACATTATGGTTCACTGAGAAATTCTTAGTACCAAATAACTCAGTGGTTGTGGAAACAACAATAGAAGTAACAAAAATGCACCTGATGTTGGAAGCATCGCTGCCAACATAGAAGCAGGGGAGATTGTGTATTGTAAAATCGTCTCTAAATTTTATCCGTGTTAGTTTGTAGATAAATATAAATATACATCTATTTTATTTTTTCACATTTTTTTCTTTCTTTATCACCACATTTATTAATTTTTCTCTTTTTTTTTGTATTTGTTTTTGTTCCCTCCACCCGTCACATCTAGGCGTACATTTTTTAAAAATAAGCAAATACTAATTTGTTAGTTTTATTTAAAGATTTCAATGAAAAGGGGTGAAACCTATCACATTTATTTTCTTTCTTCTTCCTTAAATCCCATTTTCAATATATCACTAAATCAATCATATCTACACTTTTTTGAATATTATACTAACAAATAATTGTATTTTAAAAGATAATATAATCAAATAAACAAAATAAAATAGGTTATTTTTCCATCATTTAATTTTGGAAAGGGACGAACTTAAACAATTCATTTTTGAAAGGAAAAAAGAAAGAAAAAAAAAGGTAATATGTCCCATAAATAATAGGAAAAAAAAGATAAAGATGAAATGGTAAGAAACAGATACATATAATAATAATAATAATAATAATAATAATAATAATAATAATAATAATTATTATTATTATTATTATTATTATTATTATTATTATTATTATTATTATTATTGTTGTTGTTGTTGTTGTTGTTGTTGGGTAAAAGGACCGGGGTGCATTCTTAATACCCTCTGTTTGGTAAAATCCAGGGTGCACCTTCAATACCCTCAAACACAAATCAAATCCAAAATGTGGAAACGTAACAGATCAAACAGGAGGATAGAGATGGAGAAGAACGCACAGTCAAAATAGTTTTACGTGGGAGAAAACCTTCTTCAATGTGAAGAGGAAAAACCCACGGGACCAAGTTCAGAATCAAATATCCACTATAACAATAACAGATTACACAAGATCAAACTACACCATGTTGGTGGCTAACTCAACAACCTCTCCAACAATGGGGATAATCAAACGAACCTAGAGTGTTTCACTCAAACTCTTTAGGAATCTCTCAAATGCAAAGCACGTAGGCTTGCTCAAAATAAGCACTCAAGAATGTCACTTGAGGCTTTCAAATGCGGAGACACACTCACGCTCAATCTCCCAATTTCTGCTCTCTATGGTCGTGGTCTCTCTTGCCTCCATATATAAATGTCATATTTGTAGAGAGGAATTAGGTTTAGGGATTTCAACACCCTAAACTGGAATGGGCCGAGGTCAGCACCTTGGAAATTGGGCCCAAGTCAAACATTCTCTTTTCAGTGCATAGGGATTTGGGCCAAGCGTTAAAGCGAAAATTATCCAACAAATCTCCCCTTTCGCTTTCAATGCGACAAGACAGAACCTAGAATCTTTTCCGGTTCTCAATCAGCCGGGATCATCACATCACAACCCGACTATCTCTTCGGCTTCAATGTACCAAATTCATCAGCCCGGCACCTTCACAGCAATCTTCAAATTTCCTTGCTGGTACCAATTTCGTCATCATGTCAGACCAATTCTGTTTGGTGTGCACTTTACCAAGTGTGAGCTGTCCATCCTCCACCACATCCCGGATCCAATGATACCTCACATCATTATGCTTTGTACGAGAGTGATAGGTCGAGTTCTTCGCAAGATGAATTGCGCTTTGGTTGTCACACATTAGCTCGTACTAGTCTTGATTATGGCCGAATTCCATGAGGAACTTCTTCATCCACAACTTCTCTTTGCTTGCCTCAGTCACGACAATGTGCTTGGCCTCGGTTGTCGAAAGTGCTACATTTCTGCAATTTTGATTGCCAAGAGATTGCTCCTCCAGCAAATCTCATCAAGTATCCAGTGGTCGACTTCCTTGAGTCGGAATCTCTCCCTAAATCAGCATCCGAGTGGCCTTGCAACCCGGCTTCACCTTCTCCAAATCGAAGACATAACTTGGTTGTACCCCGGAGGTACCTGAAGATCCACTTCACTGCTTCCCAGTGATCCTTGCCGGGGTTCGAAAGATACCGGCTCACCATTCCAACTGCATATGCCAGGTCGGGTCTAGTGCAAACTATTGCAAACATCAAGCTTTTGACTGCAGATTGGTACGGGATCTTCTCCATCTCATATCTATCTTTATCTGATCTCGGACACTGCTTCTTACTTAGCTTCATGTGCCCGGCTAGGGGGTGCTAACTGTCTTGGCTTTGTCCATGTTGAGTCTCTTCAAGATCTTTTCAATATATTTCTCTTGATTTAGCCACAGTAGCTTCTTCTTTCTATCCCAGATGATCTTAATTCTGAGAATTTGCTTTGCTGGACCAAGGTCCTTCATCGCGATGGACGAGTTCAATGCTTTCTTCAAGCTAGCAATCTTCATCTTATCTTGCCCTACAATAAGCATATCATCAACATATAGTAGCAAGATTAGAAAATCTCCAGTCTCATACCTCTTTACAAAAACACAGTGGTCAGCTTCAGTCTTCATGAACTTGTTTGTCATGAAGGATTCAAACTTCCTGTACCACTGTCGAGGTGCTTGTTTCAAGCCATAGGGACTCTTCGTCAATCAGCATACCAGACCTTCACGTCCTGGAGTTTCAAACCCTTCAGGTTGCTCCATATATATCTCTTCCTCCAACTCACCGTGAAGAAATGTCGTTTTCACATTCATTTGTTCTACCTCAAGGTCCATCGTAGCTGCCATTGTTAAGACAGTTTGGATCGAGTTCATCTTCACAATAGGAGAGAAGATCTCTTCAAAGTCAATCCTCTTCTTCTGATTGCAGCCTTTCACTACAATCTGGGCTTTGTATCTCGGCTTCTGGTCGTTCTCTTCCTGTTTAATCTTATACACCTACTTATCTCGGTCAATTCATAGGTCTGATTCTCATGCATGGAATTCATCTCTTCCTGCATTGTCTTCTCCCATTCTTCTTTCTCTGAGCTCGTGACAGCCTCATCATAACTCTGAGGCTCACCATCTTCTGCAATGACATTGTATTCATCATTTGGGTACCTTGTAGAAGGTCTTCTTTCTCTAGTGGGGTATCTCGACCGTTCTTCCTTAGCCTCTTCAAAACCCGGTTCTTCATTCTCAACCTGGATCCCGGTATCATCAGCTTCTTGCTGGTCGTCATCTTCAACATCAGTTTCTCCCCCTGCTTCAGCTCGAACAAGAGGGATGGGTTCTTCACGTCGGACAGTAACCTAGACTTAGGGCTTAGAGATGTCATGAAGGGTCTCATCTTCATGAAAGATCATATTCCAGCTTCTCACAATCTTTTTATTGATCGGATCCTAGAGTCTAAACCCAAGTTAAATGCATTCCTTTGTATTTGCATCAAGCTTTGCCCTTTCATCTTTAGGGATATGTACAAAATCTCGACATCTAAACACCCTCAGGTGATCATAAGTCGCTTTCCAACCTGTCCAGACTTCCTCTAGAATTTCTCCTTCAACCGATCGTGATGGTGAAAGGTTGATCAAATCAATTGCAGTTCTGACGGCTTCTCCCCAGAATGATTTCGGCAACCCGACATTGGACAACATACTTTGGACCTTTTCTTCAATAGTCCGGTTCATCCTCTTAGCAAGTGCATTCAGTTGCGGAGTCTTGGTGGGCGTCTTCTCAAGTCGGATCCCAGCTTGTTTACAATAATCATCAAAGGGACCACGATACTCACAACCATTATTAGATCTGACGACCTTCAGCTTCTTGCCAGTCTCCCTTTCCACCATAGCATGGAACTCTTTGAATGATTGGAAAATCTGGTCTTTAGTCTTCATCAAATAAACCCACACTTTGCGGGAATGGTCATCAATGAAAGAGACAAAATACTGAGCTCCACCAAGTGATCTCTCAGACATGGAGCAAACGTCAGTATGGACGAGGTCTAGGATACACCTTCGTCGTCTGGGTTGATTCGGTTTTACAAACGAAACCCGGTGCTGCATTCCAACTAGACAGTGCGTGCAACTCTCCAGCACTTATCCTTTCAACCCGATCAATAGCTCTTTCTTCTCCAATATCTGGAGCCCTTTCTCACTCATGTGGCCAAGGCGCTTATGCCACAACTCCAAGCTCTGTCCATCTCGGATGACATTGGTTTCTCCACCATTAATCTTTCCTTGCATCACATACAAGGAGCCTTCTTTCTTTCCTCGGGCCAGAACCAAGTTTCCCTTGGCCAGCTTCCATGTACTTCCTCCAAAGTAGTTCACTAACTCGACATCATCTAGTTTTCCAACCGAGATTAGATTCAATTGCATGTCAGGCACATGCCTTACATCTTTCAAGATAAGTCGGCACCTTACATCTGTAGTCAGGGTTACATCACCGACACCAACAATCTTGCTGTTCACCCGATTTTCCATCTTCACGACACCAAAATCTCCTTTTCTGTAAGCAAAGAAGAATACCTCATGTGGGGTGACGTGGAATGAGGCACCAGAGTCAACAATCCAGGTGCAGTCTTCATGGGCAATATTCAAATATTCTTCACCAAGAAGGAATATCTCAGCATTAGCAGCCACAGCCGTGGTGCTCTTATCATGCCTCTTCTTGAGAACAATTTGATCTGGCTTCACACAGCCGTTCTGTTCATCATTCTACAAAGTCTTGCAGTTCGGCTTTTGGTGTCCTATCTTTCCACAGTAGAAGCACTTCAAATCATATTTTGACCTAGACCGACCTCTGGACTTGTCACGTCCGTCACGACCGCGGCTCTTGCTACGACCCGGAAGTCAGATTTGCTTCTGCTCTCAGCAACGTTAGCCTCAACCGTGCTAGATACACCCTGTTCTCTACTCCTGGATTCTTCATTCAGGAGACTGTCTGTCACGACATCCATCGTCAACTTTCCTTCTGGAGTCAAGTTACTCAAAGTCACTACCAAAGTATCCTAGCTTTCTGGCAGCGAACTCAGCAAGAACAAAGCCTGCATCTCATCATCGATCTTCATATTGGCCTTGGTTAATTGATTCACAACTCCTTTATAGGTGTTGAAGTGCTCAATCATACTCATGTTGTCCTTGTATTCAAGCTTTACAAGTCGGCGAACCAGGTGTCCTTTGTTCCTGGGAGTCTTCTTCTGAATCATGGACTCTAGCTTGCTCCACAAATCGAAGGCATTCGTAAACTCGACCACGTGCTCAAAGAGACTTCTGTCAATGTATTTCTTGATCGTGGCCATCGCCTTATGACTCAGGATCTCCCAATCCTTGTCCGATTTGCCAGTCGGCTTCTCCTCCAAGACAATGGGTTCATACAAATCTCTGCAAATAAGATGATCTTCCATCATCGATCTTCGGTAATGGAAGTTATTCGCGGTCAACTTGAATATATCACCATCATGAGTGATACCGCTGGTCTCCATCTCGTCTCCCTCAGAACCCGTCGAACCCGGGCTCTGATACCACTGTTGGGTAAAAGGACCAGGGTGTGTTCTCAATACCCTCTGTTGGGTAAAACCCGGGGTGCGCATTCAATACCCTCAAACACAAATCAAATAAAAAATGCGGAAACGTAACAGATCAAACACGAGGATAGAGATGGAGAAGAACGCACAATCAGAATAGTTTTACGTGGAAGAAAACCTTCTTCAATGTGAAGAGGAAAAACTCACATGACCAAGTCCAAAATCAAATATCCACTATAACAGTAACAGATTACAGAGGATCAAACTACACCACGTTGATGGCTAACTCAATCTCTCCAACAATGGTGATAATCAAACGAACCTAGAGTGTTTCACTCAAACTCTCTAGGAATCTCTCAAATGCAAAGCACGCAGGCTTGCTCAAAATAAGCACTCAAGAATGTCACTTGAGGCTCTCAAATGCGGAGACACACTCACGCTCAATCTCCCAATTTCTGCCTCTCAATTTCTGCTCTCTCTAGTCGTGGTCTCTCTTGCCTCCATCTATAAATGTCATATTTATAGAGAGGAATTAGGTTTAGGGATTTCAGCACCCTAAACTGGAATGGGCCGAGGTCAGCACCTTGGAAATTGGGCCCAAGTCAAACATTCATTTTTCAATACATAGGGATTTAGGCCAAGCATACAACAACAACAATAACAACAACAACAACAACAACAACAACAATAATAATAATAATAATAATAATAATAACAATTTAAATTTTTTGTTAAAAAAATAACAGTTTAAAGTTAACACATGGAAGAGATTTTTTTGTTGTAATTGTTCATTAGAAAGATTTTGAAATATTTTTATAAGTTTTTGTCTTCATTAAGTGACTAAGATTCATTCGAGACTTACAAACTCAACTAACATTTGCATATGAACCGTACTCATTACTTTTAGAGCGATCCATAAGAGTGATGCATACATATTGTACAACTGCTATCAATTCTCTTTTGACATAGTCAACAATCAATTTATTAGTATTCTTGTATAAATTATGGGTTAGAAAGTACAGTCATAGATTAATTGTAGGGCCAAATTAAAGACCACAATGTCCAACAGCTTGCTTCCCTTTAAATAAATGAGCTAGTTGTTTTCAGTCTATTAATTGGTCCCTCTTTCGACCAAAAAAATATGAATATTAAACTCACAATTAATTAAAATAAAAGTTATAAAGCTCTAATTTTGATTTAAATAATATTAAGGTATATTTATTATTAAATTAAATTGAAACATATTTATTTTCTAAACACTTCAAAAAGTAATAACAATTATACTTGAAGACATATATAATACTTAATTATTCATAGATTGGGAGAGAGGAAAATATCAAATCAACTAGATCATATCAATGTAATCAATATACCTATAAATGACAAATATAATATCTAACAATATTTATGGCCTTGTAAATATATATATATATATATATATATATATATATATTGTATTGTACAAAATGGTAAAATTACACATGACTATTACTGTGGGGTCAATGTACACGTGTTCGTCCTCCATGTCAGCTCTGCTCTAAGAACTGCACATGTGTCTGCCCTTCGTGTCAACCTTGCTACAGTAATAGTGCACATCTCTGCCATTAGTGTCAACCCTAGCACTTGTCCGCCCTCCGTGTCAGTCTTGCTACAGGAGCGCGGACGTCAACCCTCAACAGTCGGGTCTCCCTAGGCAGCAGCAGCTTATCTGTTACTCTTATTCAAATAAGTGTAACCACCTTATCTCCTAGAATATCTCTAGCTATCTCTAAGGGATTATCTACAAGTTGTTACTTATCTACAAGTAACAACATAACTACAAGGTACACATTATCTCTTATTCAAATTACATAATTGTCTGTTATTATCTGTTATCTTATCAATAGATTAATTAAAAAGCAAAGGCCCAAGACCCATACTCGATCCACACTATAAATACAAGTTCTATCTAAACCTTTACTCATGCCCATACAAACTACTACTCACCCACGGTGAACATACATTCGAGGCCCCCTCGGAGACTTTCTATCCTCTCTTATACACTCAGTTATTTCTCCATAATTGATGTACTTACTTAAGCATCGGAGTCCTTTCCAGATTTTGGTAAGAACATTTGGCGCCCACCGTTGGGCTGCGTTAAAACTTACCCTGCGGCCTCGCAATCTCCAGATCGCCACATTCTCCGGACCACATTCTGTGCCCCCCAAGTCTATGGTCAGTACGCGCAACACTCACAGGGAGACGTCTAACCTTCCTCAGATGACCATGACAAATGAAGACACCATCCAACAACTCCAAAACGACGTCGCGAAGATGGAGAGAAGACATGAAGAAGAACTCAGATGACTGAAGGATGACCATGATCAGTTGGAGGCTCGAATGAGATGCCCCAAGGTGACGAGCATTTGCCAAGCACAGGGGATGAACCTACTCAAGGGGAGTCACACCCTAGAAAAATTGTCAACCCTCCGGACAGTCCCAACTCAGCACAGGTACATCGTCTGGCAGGGCGGACGACACGATGACACCGTTGACAAACTATCAACCCTCTGGGCGGTCCCAGCTCAGCACAGGTACACCGTCCAGCAGGACGGACAACATGATGACACCCCTGACAAACCGTCAACCCTCTGGGCGGTCCCAACTCAACACAGATACACTGTCCAGTAGGGTGGATGACACCCCTTTACTAAGGGGATTCAAACCCCTGACAGACTGTCAACCCTTATGGCGATCCCAGCTCATCACAAATTTATCGTCCAGAAGGGCAGATGACATGACGACACCCCTTTGTTGATCATATTACGGATGTCAACCTACCTTCTAGGTGGAAATCTCTCCATCTAGAAAGGTACGATGACAACATGGATTCTGACGAACATCTGGATGCCTTTCTTACCCATGCAAAGGATACATTCAGATAGAAGAAATATCCAAGTTCTTAAACGAAGTCAGACAAGCCAGATAGAAGTGAGAAAAGCATGAAGTGACAACCAAAATCGACCCATAGAGGTCAGACAAGAATCAGAAGACGAGGGGAGACAAAGGCAACATCAACCCAGACAGGAGTGTTAACCCCTCGCCAACAGGAGAATGAGCCTGCCCAAAACATCTGAGGTGTAATCAACACCATCGCAGGCAGGATCTCACATGAAGGATCATCCAGCCAGTCTCGAAAGAGACACTTAGACACTATACGAGACATTGACATCAATTTATTGACATCAATTTCGTCGATGCTCCCACATCACGGAGCCTCCCTCCTATCACATTCACAGACAAAGGTTTCCAAGGAATCGACCCTGTCAACCAGGAAGATCCAATAGTAGAGACTAGAGGATACAAGGACCTTATGACCACTTTTGGTCAAGGCCTGCCCTCAAGGAGCATTACCATCAGATCAGAAGCAAGCCAGACAATGCTACGTAGAGAGTTTGAAAGTGGCATTGCATCCTCCCAGTAGGGAGCCGTGCAGATACCGTCCCACTTCAAGGGGTACTAGCCAGGTCATGAGTGTAGACAAATGGTCCACCCCTTACACCATAACTGTCTGTACAGCTCAACATGACAACACATTTAGTATGGACCAGCATGACAACACCGTTGTCAAAGGTCCAAACCCTATTGAAGAATTCATCAAGCTGCAACCTAGACACAAACCCCGGCAGTATACGCAGCTCAGCAGGAACCATACCAGCCATGAGCATAGACACTTAGCTGATGTCCTACACAAGAACGCAGACCTATTCACTTGGCAACCATTTCACATGTCGATGTCCATCCCAACATCATACGCTAAAAGCTGGCCATCTCCCACATCATCTACAGGTATGACCTACCTACCTTACACCATAATCATCGGCAATGAGATGTAGTTTTATTCTCAGACCTACAAAGATTTTCTCATACGGCTAGGTGTCAAGCACCTTATCACCTCTGTTGAACACCGGCAGACTAATGGTCAGGTAGAGGCAGCAAACCAAGTTATCCTCAGAGCCTTACGTATCCAAAGGTCTCTAGAAGGAAGAACTCCCCAGCATACTCTGGGCTTATAATTGCTCACCATAGTCAACCACTCATGAAACCCCCTTTTGACTCATATATGGCACAAACGCCATCATTCATGTCGAACTTGGGGAACCATCAACAAGAAGGTTGTTATTTCAAGAGTAGCACAACGAAGAAAACATTAGGGCACAAACGCCATATGACACACTACGTCATCCTCGATGGCGAGTTATTCAAAAGAGGACTGACAACACCCTTGCTCAAGTGCCTCAAGAGCCAATACATATACAGAGACTTGACAAAACCCAGGACGAACGAGTTCATAGTCACATCTCTAGAGGCTTGTCAAACCCAACGTCCACCCTTGGTCAGCCTTGACAAAACCCAGGACATACAAGTTCCTGGTCACATCTCTAGAGGCTTGTCAAACCCAAGGTCCACCCTTGGTAAGCCTTGACAAACCCCAGGACGGACGAGTTCCTGGTCACATCTTCAGAAGGCTCGACAAACCCAAGGTCCATCCTTGGTGAGCCCTTTCGTTGTCAAGTCTTGCCTCAGCAAAAACCTAAGGTATCCAAGAACATTTGACACACTTTATTATTCCTGAACTTCATTCTTGCAGGAGTACAACCTTGTAGGGACATAGCATAATTCAGGATCAGCGCCTAACTACTCTCCAAGATCTGACCTTGATAAAACCCAGGACCATGTCCTGGTACTACTCTCCAAGGTCCACCCTTGGTGAGCCTAGACGAAACCCAAGAAAGACAAGTTCCTAGTCACATCTCCGTAGGCTTGTCAAACCCAAGGTCCACCCTAGGGCTTCCCTAGGTGAACCTTCAATGAAATTCAAGACCTGCTCTTGGTAACTTACAGGTTCATAAACCCAAGCTCTGGTAGACAGTCAAGGTTCATAAACCTAAGTCTTGGTAGACCTCCAACTTCAAAAACCAAGACTGGCTCTTGGTAACTTACAAGTTCATAAATCTAAGCTCTGGTAGACCGTCAAGGTTCATAAATCCAAGTCTTGGTAGAATTCCAACTCCAAAATCCAAGACCAACTCTTGGTAACTTATAGGTTCATAAATCCAAGCTCTAGTAAACCGTCAAGGTTCATAAACCCAAGTCTTGGTAGACCTTTAACCCCAAAACCCAAGACTAGCTCTTGGTAACTTACAGGTTCATAAACTCGAGCTCTGGTAGACTGTCAAGGTTCATAAATCCAAGTCTTGGTAGACCACCAACTCTAAAACCCAAGACCAGCTCTTGGTACTTCATAGGTTCATAAACCCAAGGTCCAGTCTTGGTAGACCTCCACCTTCTAAGGTTCATAAACGCAAGCTCTGGTAGATCGTCAAGGTTCATAAATCGAAGTCTTGGTAGATCTCCAACTCTAAAATCCAAGACCAGCTCTTGGTAATTCACAGGTTCATAAACTCAAGCTCTAGTAGACCGTCAAGGTTCATAAACCCAAGTCTTGGTAGACCTCTAACTCCAAAACCTAAAACCAGCTCGTGGTACCTTACAGGTTCACAAACCAAGGTCAATCCTCAGTGGACCTTTAAAAAAATCCAAGACCTGCTCTTGGTAACTTACAGGTTCATAAACCCAAGCTCTGGTAGACCACCAATGTTCATAAACCCAAGTCTTAGTAGACCTCCAAACTTCAAAATCCAGGACGGATGCGTCAATGGTTGGTCTCAAATGGTTCGCAAAACCCAAGGTCCACCCTTGGTGAACCTCTTAATTGCTAAGTATCCTAGTTGGAAACTTAAAGTACACAAGGTCTATCATTGACACATTTTACTATTCCTAAGCTTTATTCTTGCATGAGTATAAGTTGGCAGGAGCACAAAACCCAAGGTTCGTCCTTAGTATGCAAAACCCAAGGTCCATCCTTGGTATACAAAACCCAAGGTCCACCCTTGGTGCACAAAACCTAAGATCAACTCTTGGTAACTTACAAGTTCGACAAACCCAAGGTCAACCCTTGGTGAATTTCTAGCAAAAATCTAGGATGGACAATTCCCCTGGTACAAGGTTAGACAAACCCGAGGTCCACCCTTGGTGAGTCTCGACAAAACCTAGCATGGACAATTCCTCTGGTATCAGACTTGACAAACTCAAGGTACAACTATGTCTATCCTTGACATATGTTATTATTCCTAAATTTCATTTTTGTAGGAGTACAATTTCTCAGGAACACAAAACCCAAGCACCACTACAAAATCTGCCTTCTACTACAGCCAATTAAAAACGATTGCCTAAAATCCATTGTGGTATCGAGGGCGGTAGTATTTTTGTAAATAACTGCAACTTTTCAAAGACGGTTATAGGATAATCGACTTTGTATGGAAGGTACGATGATGTTTTTGTGGAAAACCGACGTCGAAAGCAAATGATCGTAGATGGTGCAGGAAAATTGTCTTTGAATCAGAAGTAAAAAATGAAAACGCCCTCTCACTACTTATTCCTTCTCCCTCTCACTACTATCTGACTCCCCCGCTAGGGTTCAAGTGACTTCCCCTCTTCAAAGACTACACTCCTCCCTCCCCACCCAAACAACACCTGAGCCTGCCGTTCCAAAGCAGGAGAAGGAGAGTGAGAGTAAGTGAGAGAAGAGAAGAGGAGATGACGACACACTTCAAGAAGAACAGGAAGAAGAGGGGCCACGTCAGCGGTAAGTCTTCTCCATACTTCGATCTCCCTTCTCTTCCTTCAGATCAGTTCAACTATTTCTCTACATTTTCCATTTCCTCTGTTTTTCTTAATTTAAATTTTTTTAATGTAACAGGATTTGGAAGAATTGGCTGTTTGGTTGCCAGAGTCGCTCTGCAAAGAGATGATGTTGAACTCGTTGTTAACGACCCTTTCATTACCACCAATTACATGGTACACTAACCACCTACTTTGTTTTTCACCCTTTTGTTCTCTGTAGCTAATCAGAAATAGAATAAGAATAGCTATTATCTCTGTTGCGTTATGTTTTTTTATTTATTATTATTAGTATTATTTTATTTTAATTTTAAATCTTAGATCTGATTGTTAAGTGTGTTTGGTTGCACATGTAGACATACATGTTCAAATACGACAGTGTTCATGGGCACTGGAAGCATCACGATGTCACCATTAAGGACGAAAAAACCCTTCTCTTCGGTGACAAGCCAGTCACTGTTTTTGGACACAGGTTTTTACAATTATATTAGGCCCTTCTTCCTGTTCTTCGGTGACAAGCCAGCCACTTTCGAGAAGTTGCAAACAATTATATTAGGCCTCTCCTAACCAAGGTATACAAAGTTCCTTTTCTTATTGTATTATGCCTAGTTTAGTTGTTTCAAAATTGATTGGGATTTCTTTTGGTGTTGTTTCTAGGGAGTTCCATCTCTGTTCTCTGATCTATCATCTTTGTACAATCATCCTGGGAAGGTCAGTCTTGCCACATATATTTCTATTATTAAGAGTATGAGATTTCTTTTGATCAATTTTTCTGCCATCATTGCATTTTATGAATTTATGATGATGAACATTATTGATTATGTGGGTTTTTATTGTTTTCTTTTTCTTAAACTTGCGCAGGTAGACATTTTGGAACAACTTATTCTTGAGTTAAAGCATTCAATTAGGATGTCAGGCTAATATCCTGGAAGGTAAATTATTTGTTACTCCATTCATGTGTTACAACATGAAAATGTTCATACAGTGCAGAATTGCAGATGTTATCTTGGAACTCTTCTCTCTTGGTTAGCTCTTGAATGAAGAGAAGAGAACATCAAGAAAAACACATCTGTCTAATAACTTCGCAGATCAGTAATTGAAATTTCATTGTAACAACCATAAGAAAATCACCAAAATGAAACCCTTAAAACATGAGAATGTATGAGGCCATGACATGGCAAAGAGCCTTATACTTGTTACTTAGGAATTCTTTTCTTGTGTTACATAGCTAACCACTGTTTATCTTTTACAGAACGGACAAAGAACCTCCTTCAACTCTTATGTGGACTTTGTTTTTATTGGCTCAGGTTGGTAGCTATTATTTGTTTTTTAGATTCATTATCCCCGTTCACTAAGATAATTTGTACTGGGCAGCATTACGACAGGCGAGGCCAATATGAAAGTTTCTCTTTCTAAAATCGATGAAGCTATAGAACATACACCTACAGTCATTGATCTATATTTTGTCAAGGTTTGCTTAGAGATATAAACACTTCTCTTCATTTCTTTCTGGCTCTTTTTTTTTGAAAATTAAAGTTAGATAAGTAAGTAGCTAGTTATCCAAGTTAGACTATGTGTGAAACTGACTTTGGAATTGCCATGCTATCCTCAACAGTCTATAACAAAATTTATAGATTGTTGCTTGTCGTTGTAAAACAGAGTCGGATACTGAAGCATGCTGCTGATTTGGTTGCTGCTGCTGCATTTTCAGATGAAGCTAGGTGTATGGATCTTGCTGATCACTATGTTTATAGTGAATGTGTAAAGCGCATGTTGCAAGCTGATCAGGTTTTTGTCTAGCTTTGAATTATTATATTTGGTTGTTAACCACACAGGCATTGTAATTGGTGTGGTTTATCATTTTCATTTTCTGATTATGCTATATTTATTTATTCCCTTGATACCAAGGTGGCTTTGGCTTAAAAAACAGTTGTATTGTTCACAAAAGATGGGGATCAACACAATAACCTTCATGACATGCAGTGCATGTGGTTGGCAAGTTATTAGAGTACACTTGAAACTATTATTCTGTGAAAGCACAAGCCATGATTCATTTAGGTTGCTGTCATGAAGTTAGGGAGAACCAAACAATACCATTATGTAATGCTGCAGCATATTGTTATGCTTAAATGACTACAAAGGTTTGGTAAATTAGAAGTTCAGTCCTCCCACGGTCCCCTTAGACTACATGATATGTTCCTCTTCATTAACTTGAGACACAAACCCTTTATTTGAGCTTAAACAGTATATATGTTAAGACAATTCTGCATAAAAGCCTTTTTCACATGTCTGACAAATATATTTCGCAAATATTCTGTGGAACCTTAAAAATTATGAGATTAGTGAGGTTAGAAAAGGACACCCAGAACTAAAGAACCAGAAAATAGTAGCTTCTAACTCATTGAGACCTGTTTATACGAATATGTACAAGACAACGCCTTTGCTGTCAAAATTTGACAGCAATTGTGTGAGAGTTTTATTTACATTCTTACGACTAAATGAATTAATTCCCCATCCTTTGGACTTCAAAACATGTTTTACTATAATACTTAACATCTAAACATTTGCTAATGAGGAATCCTGGCTGCATATATTCCCTGTATCCATATAAATATAGATTTTATTCACCATTCTTTTGTTAATTTACAAATTACAATGCTTAAACTCTTATTTTATCTTTACTGGTGTTTAACAAGCAGCTTGATTAATTCATGAACTCATCTCTTAGTTGTAATAACAGCATGTCACTGGCAAGGCAGCTATGCATGCAGGTCCACATGTACAAAAAAACAGAAAAGATCTCAGGTTCATTCTCTTTCTGCTGAATAAGATAATGAAGTTTGGTGTCCTAATGAGCCTTACATTGGGTGGTCAGATATTTTGAATTTAATATATGTTGTATTAGAAAATAATTGCAAGCAGTCAATTTTAACAATTTTTTCCCACTTCCTGTTTTCTCTAATAATAAAAAAAATTATCATATTGTTTTCAATTTGCTCTCTAATATTTGTACAGGAAATGGTGAGAATATCAAAATATTATTTTCACCATTTCTGTACATATCTTTGAAAATAGGAAACAAAGTGCAAATTTGGTGTTATTTTCTAATTATCAATAAAATCAAGAAAATAAAATGGAAAACATTTTCTCAAACCAAAGAGACCTCTTATTTTCTAGATATCTGGTTTGTAGAGATGTTGCATGCTATTGTCTTTTGTATGGAGGGTTTATAGTTTGGACTTTGAAAAACTTCTATCTTGGAAGAAATGGGGTAAGAAGCCAACAAAAGAGTAAATTAGCTTACTTTATCTCATAAATGATAGGATATTTGTTGTTCGAAGCTGCATTTTCTTGTGCTCTTTTTATTTATTAGTTAATTATTAATTATTTGTCTTATGGTTATGCTCTCGAGCAAGCAAGTGGACAGCAAAAGCAAGTGGGCAGATGCACCTCCTCATTTCAAAAAAATCACTAGTATTTGTCCTAAAATATTATATTTTGCACCCCATAATTTTATATTTTGCATCCTCTAATTTTATGTATTTGAACCTCTTTATCGGTTCACATGTAAGAGTAAGTAAATATACCATCTTATTTTAATAAAATGCAAAAAAAAATATTATATTTTGCATCTATAATTATATATTTTGAACCTCCTAATTTTATGTATTTGAACCTCATTACCAGTTCACATGTAAGAGTAAGTAATGCACCCTCTTATTTTAATAAAATACAAATATTTATCTTAAAACTTTATATTTTGTACCTCTTATCTTCGTGTTTGGATCAAATTATCTCATATGATAACGATAATTATCAATTTTTATTTTTTAAATAAATTGCCCCCGCTAATCCAAGGTCCTAGATCCGCCACTGCCGTGGGGAACCCTCATAAAGTCAAAGGTTTGTGTAGCCTCTCCTACACTGTCTAAATTTCTCTTTTGCTATTTGTTTGCTGTTGATGTCATTTATTAGGTAGATTTTTATTTTCAAACCCGTAGTTCCTTGTTTGTTTGTTGTTGGTCATTTCATTGTCTCTGGTTTTTGCTAAATGGACTTTGGTGTCCAATGGGTGGTGGGGTAAATTTACCTGCTAGTCCTGGAGTTAATTGGCATTGTAGTCATGCTCTCGGGATGTCAAAGTTTGTTTATTCTTTTTAATTATACTTCTATTCCAGCCATAGCCCATAGCTTGGCTAGTGGTTATGTCCTAGGAACCATATTTTATTATTCCTTCAAATATGTGTTGTAAAATTTTAAATAAATATATGCGTTATATTTTTCTAGGAACACCATTCAAGAATTTTGATTTCACCAGAAAAGATTGCCCAGGAATTTTTTTTGGAAGCAACAATTATTTAATAAGTTAGAAAATTGAGGCCAAGTTTGGTAGGTGTTGAAAAATATAAAATGGAAATTAAATTCTAAATGCATAGAAACAAAACTTACTCAAACTCACATTCACCTCCGATAGGCGCATCTCTTCCTTAACTCTTGTTGAGTTCTTGTGCCTCTCCATTCATGTATAAATGAATTCATTCAATGAACTGCTTTTTGTTTCTTTCCTTTCACAATTTATATCATTTTTTTCAACTGTACGCATCAATATGAATATTATTGTAAAAAAGAGAACATGCACGTGTCACCATACATCTCACTGTCTCTGGTTTATTTTTCTTCTTTTTGTGGGCTAAATAGTGCATAACTAGTGCAGTTTTTTTGGTTGGCCAGTGCTTTGTTCCTCTTGTGTACCAGTTCTTGGTATTCCTTGTACCGAATTTAGTAATATATTTTGTTCTTTGGCTGATAAAAAAAAAATATGTATAAAGATTAAAAGAGATTATTTCTAAGTATTGGAAATAAAAGATAAGCTCTGTACAAATATAAGACTTAAATAAAGAAAATATACTTTATAATAATATATATTTAAATATAATATAATAATAATAATTGTTTTCATAGAATTTATTTATTTTTAAATAACAAACCTGTTTATTTCACTTCCATTCCACTTGCAAGAATTAGACCTGATTGCTTGAGTGAAAGGATCACTGTTGTTTATGACTTTCTTCCACTTTTTCTTTATAGACATCTGCGAAAGCCGTTTATTTCAAAAACCCAATGTGGCCAGGTGGGTGTAACTCATGCATATGCAGTTCTGCACAGTTCATGTACATTTGCTTTATTGCAGTGAGAGTTTGATAGTTGTGCTTAATTTGAAATACAAATAAAACTAATGAGTTCTCAGAAGAGTGGTGCTTAATTTGATGGAATCTGGTTTGTTTATATACTATGATCTTGTAAGGGGGTGAGATTGTCTTTGGTGAGATTGTTTCTTTGCAATTCAAGAAATACTGCCAAAGCATATTTGTTCCCTTTCATTCTCTATTTTTCTTGTTTTTCTCCCCAATAATTCAATCCGTTGTGGGTTCCTAACAAATACCCTCTTGGCATTATGCTATGAATTTATAATTTTAAAGTATATATAGCTAGGCCTCAACCATGGTTGCCATTCTATAAATCTTATTAGACAAACTTAGATAAATGAATCCAGACAATAATTTGCCTGATAGAAGTGCCATAAACATCCATACTAAACAGACATAAATTATCTTTTGTTTTTTTAAAAATCTTTAAAAAATAATTGCTTGATTATTTTACATCAGAATCACTTTTTCTTTTAATTTATAACAAACTGGCCCAATATCTTATGAAAAAACAAGCTCTATAAATAAGTTGTATCATAGAATCACCATGTTCTTAACCTTGACCACTATTTTATATTTACCATGGAAATAAAATGACCCATCTTTTGTGTATTGAATATATTAAATATTATGCAAACCTCAATGAAAACATTTAAGGGTGTACATAGATGACAGAATCAAAGTTCTTATCTGTTTCCATACCTCAAATTGAAGTTTGGTGTACTTGATATATGGAGTATAACTCTTTGGAGCATGTTGTAAGGTAACTTTTTAGATAACTTTTGTACTGTCATAGTGCCACATGCATGTCAACATCTTTATTTGCGCTGTGTTATAAATTAAAAATCAAGATGAAGATAGAAAGCATCTCAACCTTCTAAAGGACAAGAAACTAATAATTACCAGAATGTAACTCTTCCTCATTATGATTATTGCTAGCTATGACATGATTCCATTTCAGCTAGATTGGCCTTCAATGAATCAATCTAAACAAAAAAACTTTGTTAGTTACGAGCAAGCTATAAATGCAGTTAAAGGTGTCTCAGGTTCTGCTGTGTATCCTAGCAGGTGATCGAACCAGAAAGAAAGGAAGATTGCATCTTAACTGCATGATTATTAAATATATTCTGTATTGTTTATCCTTCTTCTATCCAGGCATTCATATTGGCTTTGTGGTGGATTTCAATTTTCAAACATGAGCATATTAATTGGTGATAAATACTATGGGATGGATAGAGGGAGTAGGCTATGATGTTATTGGCCTTTGAACTTTAGCTTTTTGTTAAATTGATCACTATTCAGACATGTAACTCACTACTAATTCTGATTAGTATTGATTCTAGGGTTCTATCCTAACTCTTTTTTTCTCCTGTGCATGTGATGTATTCTATTGCAGTTGCTCTTGCATGCAATTTGTACATTCAAGGCCAATGTTGTCTTGGTTTTGGGTCAGGTGTATGCCTTGTATATATTCTATATTTAACATGTGCATCATTCCATATTAGTTATGCATTGAAAGCCAGTTCCAATGATCCCCACTATCATTTTTTTAATATCATACTTTCCTTATGCATAGTTGTTAATGCCTTCTGTTGAAGCCCAGTGTCTTAGGCTTTGCTTTGAATTCCTTGTAGGAAAAACTTGAGTAACACATAGAAAATACTTGATTAAATGAATAAGATTATCTTCTATAGCTTCGTTGTGTACTCAATTATGTATAATGTAATAATTGACGTGTTGAAAATTTTTAATTTTTTTAAAAAGATATTCTAAGATGGTTCTCTAGAAAACCATCTTAGAAAGTAGACTTTTAATATGATTTTTGCAGAAAAAAAAAATGTCTTAGAATCCTTTTTATTTAAAAAAGGACATTCTAAGACGGTTATCTGAAAAACCATCTCAGAAAGTAGACTTCTAAAACGGTTTTTGTTAAAAAACGGTCTTAGAATTGTCAATTTTTTATTTAAAAAAAGACATTCTAAGATGGTTATCTGAAAAACCGTCTTAGAAAGTAGACTTATAAGATGATTATAGGATAAGAACCGTCTTAGTATATCCCAAAAAACTTGTACAAGCTGTCTCAGATGGTTATTTAGAAAGGGCAGATAGCACAACAACATTCCGTCAAAACCTTTGTGATGAATTACACTTTGATCCACAAAAGGCCTATGAAATTCATGAAAGTAGCTTGTTCTCCATTATCCTTGTCATGTTTACACACATGTAGTCCCAAATTTTGAATGTGCTATTTTAAGGTTATATTTATCTATGATTCTAAATCTGAAATCTCTTTCAATTTTTTTACCTACTTTCTTAGTTGTTGTAAATTTGTGATGGCTGGCTTTTAGCATTACATGACTGCTATCTTCCTTATGTGTCATATTTACTATAGGGTAAAATGTGTCATATTCACGTTAGTTATTGTAAACTTTATTATATTAAAATCTAACAATAGTTTCTTACATAAGAAATTTACCGCGTAAACCTTCAGCATTTGGTGGATGATGGGGAGCTCAGGGATAAAGATGCTGCTGCTTTGTTGAGGTTGCGTATATTGCTCTGTATACCTCAACAGACCATTGATGCAGCTCACTCCAATATCTGTGACAGTTTGTTTGAAAAGGTACCATGTTTCTTTCTTCCTCTAGTTTATCAGTTTATCATATCATATCTACTGAAATCCATGCATCCATTTTGTGCAAAACATGATAGTGTGTCTTCATGTCATTTATAGTTTGATATACCAACCTTGTCTTCATGACCAATAGTTCAAGGTTAGTCGGTGATTGACAATGGAACAGAGGATGTTTCTCCTAGGCATTGTTGCTTCTCCCTGATTGGTACTTATTTTTCGAGGACAGTATTTTTTCCCCCCTCTGGGGCATTGTTTATTCTATAGCTAGCTATTTGGATTACTAAAATGGGAAGGGACTTTTTTATGTGGTGATGATGCACTCATTTAACTCTATGACTCTGTTGACTTGTGTCTAAATAATATGAATCTGGATTGGTTTTGATTCTCTTAATTTATAGTTGGTTGATGATATAGATATGCAAGAAATCAATGTAATCTTCTGAGTTCTGATTCTTCTGTGTTGTTTTTAATAGGTTGTCAAGGATGTGATTGCATCAGGGGTTGATGGATATGGTGTGGAGATCGGGAAATCAGTAAGAAAAGCAGCACATGGCTTGCGACTAACCAGGGATACTGCTATGTCTGTTGAAGCAAGATCGTGAGTATCCATTTATCAGGAAATTGGATGTCTATTTATGAGGATTGGAAATGAGTTTTAACTCTTGCTGTGCTGTTTTTATCACACTACAGATATGGGAAATATTTATTAATTTCATACAACGTGCACGGGCAGCTGGGAATCATACAGAATCTGCAAAAGAACTAAAGAAAATGATAGCTTTCAACACCTTGGTTGTGACCGAGTTGGTGAAAGACATAAAAGAGGAGTCAGATGACGAGTCAACTGAAGAACCTGGAAAGGAGGACGTGATACAAACTGAAGATGAAGAATGGGATTCTCTTCAGACACTTAAGAAAATAAGACCAAACAAAGAACTCGAGGCAAAGCTGGGGAATCCTGGTCAGACAGAAATTACAATTAAAGATGACCTTCTGGAAAGAGATAGAATTGATCTTTACAAGATATTGTAAAATATTTATTTTGATCTGAACATGTTAACAAACATAAATAACACATTCAAATCAAACAGCAGAAGCAGAAATAGAAAGATAAATTTCAGAGGTACCTACCTCCAGCCATTGCTATCAACCTTCAAGTAACCTTCAGAGTTTTAGTTTTCCAGTCCCTCACTTACTCAAACTCGATGGTGTGTTTTCTGAATAGAGGAGTAGGCTTAGTGATCTAAAAAGAGAGTGCTCAGTTCTATTTATAGAGTTCTATCCATCGCAAAATTCAATCTTTAATGGAATAAGATAATAGGTTAGTGGGTGAACGTGGCCAATAAATGGATCACATACAAAAATGGTTTCCTTAAAAGAGATAGATTGAATATTTAAATATTCTTATCTTTATGGAATAAAATATATAAACTAAATATTTAAACATTCATATCTCTATGGAATGATAAGATATAAACTAAATATCTAAACCTTCATATTTCTTTTATTCCTATCTTTATTAAATATCTTTTTTACAAACAGAAAACCAACACCAACAGATATACCTCCTATTCTGTCTAACTGGTGAAGAGACAAGGGTTCCATTTGGTGCCCAAATCACTACAAAGAAGGATGATTCATAATATGTTCTGCTAAATCAACTTGGCGGGATTCTTGGTCTGAGTGGTAAAGAAATAGTGGAAGTACATAGAAATCTGGCAGAGCAGGCTTTTAGGCAACAAGCTGAGGTAATTTTAAGCAGATGGACAGCTGACAAAGGCCAGGGTGGAGCAGCTTAATAACCTGCAGAACCAAGTTGGCTTAACTGAAGAATATTCTTAGAAGATAATCAAGAGTATAACTACTACCAAAATGGAAGCAACCATTGAAACTCAAGGGAGGCTGAGTATTAAGCAGATAAGAGAACTCAAGGAAGCCAGTATTGACATAGACAACATGGTATGGTATCTGAAAACTTGAGAGAGACCCTCTTCAGAAAAACTGTCGGTGATATTTTCTCATCAGGCACTGGAGAGTTCGATGAAGAGGAAGTGTATAAAAGGATCCCTTTGGATCTCAACATTAATAAAGAGAAAGCAAGAGGTGCTGTTCTAGAGCTTGCACAAACTACGTAATCTAACTCGCTCTTTCAAGCCGTGGCTCTGTTAAAACAGAGAAATCGTGAAGGAGTGGTAAGTGGTCTTCTGAAGTTTCATGTTCAGAAAATAATAATATATATTTCTAGATTTTTTGTTGCGTATAGCCCAATTGTGATTGCTTCTCACCTTGTGTACTATAGGTTTCTTCACTAAATAACATGCTGGCTTGTGATCGTGGGGAGTGCAAGAGGAGCTTGCTGATCTTTATACTATATACATGAAGAGTAACGAAACTCCTGAAAAATTGTCTAGTTTGCAGTATCTGTTGGGCATAAATGATTCCACAGCAGCTTCTCTTCGAGAGATAGGAGAAAGATTGCCTAATAATACTGCGGAAATAGAGGAATTTGTATTCTGAGTATTGTAAGAAAAAGTTGTCAATAAATCCATTTTTTTATTGACATATTGTTTAAAGGTGAAAGAAAAGATCATATAGATTCTTGGGAAAGAAATAAGTAGACGACGCAGAGTTAGGCGTAGAAGGTGGGGAGATTTCAGATAAATCATATTTTGATTGTGTAGTTTAGTCAGCTTATGTTTTTGGATAAATGAAAATCATATTGAGTTTTATCAAAATAAAATTTCTTGTTAAGCTATATGTTTGATAGAAAGGCAGGCTGCACTGTCTGTAGATATATTTTTACTATTGTGTGGCAAAATGTGGGTTATTTTTCTCGTGAAAATTCAAAGCCAGAAGAACAACATATTTTTTTTTTAAGGTAAAGATCATGATTTCATTAATCAACACCAAAACCGATATTGATAGCTTTGCAATCCTTGATAATATTTGACAGATATGTGCACTGTTGGTCACCAGTTTTTTCCCAGGCTGTTGAGGTCCTGCCAGTCAGTTTCAAAGGTGACATAACATTATAAAGCAGGAGAGGTGATAGTAATACGCAATTTATATGAAAAATATTTGATAGACGCCAATTTGTTATTCAACACCTAAAGAGTAAAAAAGAGAAAGAAATATATATAAGTATGATAAGGTTTACTATGAAATATAATAGAATTTATGATATGATAAAAAAAGAAATAAAGAAAGTGGAATATTTAAAATTAAAAAAAAAAAAAAGATTTGTGTATCATTATTCTATTTATATATACATGCCGGTCTAAACGAGGTAGCAATTTGCAAGGCATTCTCCACAGTTACTTGAAATTCTCATTTTTCAATAAAATTTAATAAAAATATTTTTTATGTATGAAAATAAATTTTAAAAGAAAGTGAATAAAAAATAAAGAAAAGGACAAGAGAACAAATAAATAATAATGATAATAATAAATTCAAATAACAAAAAAATCCCTTGTTTCATTTAATTAAAAATAAAAAATGAAGTTTTTATTTATTTATTTGTGATTCAACTGGTGAGAAGCAAAATAATTCATTGTTTTGGGATAATCATAATTCGACATCTAAAATGTTATTCTATACCTGCCCATAGGAAAAAAGAAATACAAATAAATAAGAAATATTGATGAGTTGTAGAAAATGAGAGTTAAAAATTGGTTGTCAAATTCGTGATATAACTTGCAAACTCAACCGATTTTACCATTCCACCTACCTTCCATGATTTAACTCGGTTGCAGACTCGTTTTAGGAGTAGACTCGTCCGATTCTACATAGAATCGCCCGATTCCAAGCAGAATCGTGAGTTTGCAGCGATTCTAAGCAGAATCGCCCGATTCCTGTGTTGTGCTTTCAAGGAGTGAAGGAGTGCTTTCTTCACCATTATGCGGTCCCATTTTTAATTTGGTCTTGTATTATTAGAGAATCATTTTCCCCTCATCGTTATGTGTTTTCTTCCTCGCGTTCACCTTCATGCAAGCTGGTGTGTCGTCGTTCTCGTGCGCCATCGTCGCTCCGCCATTGTCGTCCTCGTGGCTCCATGGCTCCGTCATTGTCGCTCCTGTGGCTTGGTAAGTTATGACTTCCTGTTCTTCTTCTCCCCCTGGCTCCCCATGTCCATCATTCAGCTTCTTGGTACGAAACACAATACACACACACACACACATTGTTACGACTTATAGCTTCACTTAATTTTCTTAAATGCTTTAGAAAAAAATATAAGACCAAATTAAAAATGGTGTTGACTGTTGAATACTCATCCGATTCTATGTAATTATGTTGCAACTTGAATTATTTACTCTCTGTTGTGAATCATCTCAGGCTGAGGATATATATACAAGAGCTGTAAGAGAAGTGAAGGAGGAAACTGAGGTAAGTTTGGTGTAGTTGGATACTTGGATTAGTTGGATATATTCCGCTGGTTGCTGATTTTTTCTTTTAATTGAATGTATTCAATTGCATAAAGGTTTTGTTCTAATGCTAGACGCTTTTTGTTATTGATTTTGTGCATATACTTGATCCATTTTGAATATTTTGTCACCATCTAATTATGATGTCTAAGTTAAAACTTAAAATTATGACTGGTATTTATTCTCACAAGTCACCATCAGGACTTTATCATGATATCCATTGGAACATAAGGCATACCAAGCAAGAAACAACAACTCTGTGGACAGTGTAAGACTTCATCATATTATTTGATCAATATTATTCGATTGGTAATACTCGCAACAAGCAGAAACTTGAGATTCAAAATTTACTAGAATACTTTATCATTGCATCAACAAAAATTAGTAATGTAAAATTACAAATTCTTAAACCATGTTCTAATACCACATGTAAACATAAATCTATAATTTCTATTTAAAACAATCACATCAAATTTCATGAACAGGATCTTTAGTATTCATGAGTTTCACATAAACATACTTTTGTCTATGGTTGCGGAAGATCTTTTATGGTAGAATGCTTTCTCAGAATCTTGATCCTTTCCATTCTTATATCTTTTTTTGATAGGGATAGGATACAACTCTCATGAGTAGACAATGAATATATTCAGTTTTCTAAATTCCTTTTATACTTTTAAAATAAATGCTTTATCAACAATTATCATTTTAATAACTTCCTTTTGTAACCAATTACCCTTATGTCCTTTATTCATTAAATCAAATAACATTAAAATAAATGAGTCACAATGATAAATCTTACATATTGAGAACTTACTAATAATAATAATAATAATAAAATGGATTTGATGTAAGTTATGCCCCATTTAAAATTATATTTTTGTTACATGTTTTCCTTCACTTGTCGTAGTAATATATTAGTTGTTGAGGCTTATGCATTTGATAAAAAGAAGAGCTAACGACAATGCTTTAGAACATTCATTCTAACAAATTATTTATTTATTGTTAATTAAAAATTTAATTATTTGAGACTACAAAATTATAAATGATGACTTTAAAAAGTAAGTTCTATATAATTTTATGATTTTTAATAAAATTAATTAATAATTTTAAAAGTGTGTTATAGAGTTGTTATTATATATGTCTCTTTGACGAACAGTTAAACTATTCATTAAAAGATACTTAGCATGTGTCCATCATATATTAACCTATGAATGAAAAAATAATTACACTCAGTTCCTTCAATTCGTTTGTATTTATTTGGTCAAATTAGTCTTTATATGTGTATTTCATTTGTCAGTTAATTAATCGGTGAGATCTCTGATACATAGACTAATTTGATTAAAAATTTGCACATTCAAGAACATTAGAAATAATTTTTATCTTTTCTTTTTACATATTATTAATTAGTACAAAATATCTATTTGTTTTGTCCATAATTAATCTCTTTCAAAGAACTTAACTTGATCATTTTTAGTAGATTCTCTCATCTCAAACACCTTATTATCATTAAACAAGATTCAAATTTGAAAATTTACTTAAAAGGATCGAATCTAATATCATTCAGATGAAAAGATTTGTTGGTAATTTCTCATTCTTTCTTTGACCTAATATAACTTAACTAGCTAGTAACTCATTTGTATACTTGCATAGCCGCATTCTGAAAGGGAAATGTTGCATGGACCCTATATTGCTATTGATCAATATTTAGGAAGAGAAAAAGATCGAGAATCATTCTTTATTTTAAACACATCATTAATATCTTTCATTTTTTTTTTCTATCTCTCTTCTTCTATTAAGTCATAAATCTTTCTATCTCTTGTCTTCTATTAAGTCATAAATTTTACCAAATCTATATTTTTGTTTTTTTTCCCTCTCCTTGGTGTCTAATAGGATTGTGGGTATTCATTGAATATTTTTTTTAAGTAATATATGCTGTAAAAATAAAGGGAAAGACAAGTATAAAAAATAATAATAAATGTCGATAAAGTGTTTGTAAGAAAGTAATGTTTATGTATCATCCTATTCTTCTAAATGCCCAAAAGAAGGGTGTCAACCATGAGTTGAGTGGGGTGTTAGGCAACGGTACGTAGGTTCGTCTATCTTTCACCTTATTTTCAATTTTGGCTGAGCTTGCAAATGGGGAAAGTAGAAACCAATATTCCATCTTTATCAAAGGAGACATATAAAGGACAAATGGTGGACCTCACATGAGACATTGAATATATATGATAGTGTGACACATGAAAAGTCACTTAATATATGTATATTAATTCTTCCATCCACATGGTCTTCTCACAAACCAGATTCAAATATGAACCTTTTGGACCTTTTTGTATATATAACTTTTGATATTATTAATACTTTATCATACATGTGGAATGTTCTAAAGTTTGGCAGATTGGCAGAACTTGGTTTCCAAGTTTTTGAAATATTTTGTTGACTAACATATGATTCCTTTAATCGCAGGTTCACATTCCAAAGTGCAATAGTTTATAAATGAAAGCACTACGTACACCTAGCCTTTGTATTTATTTTTCCTTCAGCGGTGAATAAAAATATATCATGACTACTTCGTTTGGTATCGACGTTTAATTTTATTTTTTATTGTAGCAATGTTATATATATATATATATATATATATATATATATATATATATTATAAAAGTTTGGTAGCTTCCTTTATGACTATTTTGTTCAGGATTAGGTTATCTATTAATAAATTAAGCAAAAAAAAAAAAAAAAAAAAAACTAGTAATTGGACTACTTTGGCATTCTATAAGCAACTTGACATGTCAAAGCATATTGAAGCAAATTCAATTTTAGAATTTTTTTTTTCATATAGGCCCCTGCAGTATTTGTACACCTTAATTTTGAAAGTGAGACTTTTTTATTTGGAATATTCAGAGTATCCCTCTCTTTAATTCGTTTTCAAATGCTTATAATTAATACTAACATTACAAAAACTCACCAATAGTAGTAAATTAATTAATGATAACTAATGCCAAGAAGAATAGCATGCAACCCAGATTGCTTAAAGTACTCAGTATACTTCATGTTTGTACTTTGTTTTTGTATACAAACATTTTAAAAATATTCCTCCAAATTTAAAGGAGCAAACAAAAAGTTATTACACTTGTGAAAAAACTATTTTCTTATCAGCCAAGTTCAAAATTTAGGCCAAGACTTATGAAAGTGAGAAATAGATTATTTGTGTATGTCTGCCTTACTCTACAACAACCGGTGAATTTACACTGTAGCTCTTGATATATTATCACTTTAAAATAATTTTTTTTTTTTGTGACATTTCAAATTTATATAATTGTCTATTATTAATACACTTGATATACTTATTTTGCAAGTCTTATACATTAATTAATATATACATTGCTTGGAAACGCTTTCCCAAGTCTAACAATTGAATAAGAAATATATTCCCTCCGATTACCTTTAACTTTACCTTAAAGTTTAATACACTACTCATCGAAATAAGCAACTACCATGCAATAATTTAACAAAATGGGAGACTTTGGTTGAAACCCAATAACACATGTGAATAGTAGTGTTTAATTTTCTGTTAATTTGACCAAATTAAAGTTGATCACAACCAGATCACACAATAAGGTCCAAAATGGACCGCGCGTGCCTTGTTATAAATTAAGCTCGCGAGGACCAGTGTTTACTCACAGAACAACACAAGTGCAAATTAAACTAATTGACCTAGCAAACTTCTCATTAATCGCTATAGTGCTAGTGATTAATTGCATTTTTGAACAGTAATGGCTTTCCATTCACTACGTTATAACGTGTTATGCTTCTCTATTTTGTTTTCTCTACTTATTGCCATAGCCTCTGCTGATCTATCTTCAGATTTCTATGCATCATCATGTCCCAATGCCCTCTCTACCATAAAATCTGCAGTGAAAAGTGCAGTTGCTAAAGAGCATCGCATGGGGGCATCCTTGCTCCGTCTTCATTTCCATGATTGCTTTGTTAATGTACGTTCTTTCTTCTCTAACTCTTCATCTGTTTCACTCTCTGACTCATGCATGAAGTGCACGTATGTATATTCATTCACACACGTATGACTTACATACAAAATATATATAAAAAAAAAACTTAGATTCTCACATGAGATTTTTTTTTTTTTTTAATTATAAGTTCTTGTTTCCTTCTTCCTTTTGTGTAGTTAATACTATAATATTAGATGCATAAGTTTTTGTTATACATTTATACGGAGAAATTGTTAGATATAGTCTTAGACCACATGATTAGCAATAATCTTCACAAGATATGTAATAAAATATTATTAGAATTCAATAATTATATACTAATTTTATATTATCATTTAATCATAATTTAGTACTGATATAAATATTATAATAATTATTATAAAAATTAATAATATTATCATACGTTATATTTTGTGATATTAAATGATATTATAAAATTATATTATATTATTAATACATAATTTTTTCTCATAAATTAAAAAATTTAAATACTTATCGTGTAAAAGTTGGACTTGGTCAAGGAATAGAATGTAGCTAGCTTGTATGATCGAGTTTCCATGCATTACACACTGTCTTCAATAATTGATTGTTAATGAAACTTGTAGGGATGTGATGCATCAGTTCTTCTAGATGACACTTCGAGCTTCACGGGAGAAAAGTCAGCTGCTGCAAATTTGAATTCTTTGAGGGGTTTTGATGTAATTGACGACATCAAAAGTCAGTTGGAGACTGCTTGTCCGGGGATTGTTTCCTGTGCAGATATTGTTGCTGTTGCTGCACGAGATTCTGTCGTAGCTGTAAGTTAATTTATCATGACTTTATGTAATACGTACAATAATCAGTATGACATATATATAGAAAACAAGATAAATTAGTAAACAAAAAAAAAATCACCATCTATATATAATAATGTAAAAATTATCAGTATTTCTACGTTTAAAAAGGAAAAAAAAAAAAAAAGAGGCTTGTAATATGTAGAATAGGAACATTAAAAGACATCTTGAAATTTTTATCACAAAAGATTCATATCTTGAAAATCTCCACCAACACCCACAAATTATCAATAAAATTCTAAAATGAAATTTTCTTTTGACCCTATTTTTTTTTTTATCCTTATCATTTAAGAAAGACATAAAAATTTTAGGATAACAAATATTCTCTACAATTTTGCTTAAATTTTAGATGTATCAATTTAAGAGTAAATAATCTATATATTAATAAGGTGAATAAATTTTACATTTTTATACAATTATAAATTGAGATAAAGTGAGTTAATTTGTTAGCTTTTCTAATAACTTTTTTGAGTGTAATTGACAATCCAACTTTTTCACATTAAGATACATGCAGAGATATTAATTTGAAGTATTATTAACTGACTGATATTTTCATCATCTCAGTTGGGTGGTCCATCATGGACAATAGGGTTAGGCAGAAGAGATTCAACCACTGCAAGTAAAGATGCTGCCACTAGCGATATTCCATCCCCGCTAATGGACCTTAGTGATCTCATATCAGCCTTTTCAAATAAGGGGTTTACCTCACAAGAGATGGTAGTCCTCTCAGGTAAATTTAAAACACTTTTTTAATTATAAATAAATAAAATCCAACTCTTAAAGACTTCCATTGGCATCTAATTAATTAATAGCAAAAGGTAATCAATACCCTTAAGGCATAGCTAAGAGATTAAAATGAATATTTTTTTTATTGGAATGTATAAAATTACGTTGTTTCTGATTTTTTTTTTTATGTTCTTTTATGATTTTTATAATAAATATATTTTTTTAATTCTTTAATCAATGTCCTAAAAATATTAGTTAATAAGATCCTTAATCAATTTACCTCATAATTAAGATTATGCAACAAAATATTTTCTTATCTTAAAATTTGTGTGTATATATATAGGAGCTCATACAACAGGGCAAGCCAAATGCCAATTCTTCCGGGGTAGGATCTACAATGAGACCAACATTGATTCAGATTTTGCAACATCAGCCAAGTCAAATTGTCCAAGCACTGATGGTGACAGCAACCTATCCCCACTTGATGTCACCACCAATGTGTTATTTGACAATGCGTATTTCAAGAACCTAGTCAACAAGAAAGGGCTTCTCCATTCTGATCAGCAACTTTTTAGTGGCGGTTCTACTGATTCTCAGGTCACTACCTACAGCACCAGCTCTTCAACTTTCTATGCAGACTTTGCCAGTGCCATGGTCAAAATGGGAAATCTCAACCCTTTAACAGGAAGCACTGGCCAAATTCGTAATAACTGCCGCATAGTTAACTAAAGATTAATGGAGAAAATTAATCAATATAATGAGCATTAATTGAGCAAATTAAGCTAGAGCATTATGCTCATCCAGTCACAATTAATCTTTGTGTTATGGTTTTAATTTCTTGGTGTGTACGTGTTTTGTTACGATGAAAGAATTTGAATTGTATGATGCGGTACGTAGTAGGTTTATTTTTTTCGTTCTCCAAAAAATTAATGATGGCCAAATAAAGATTGTTATTATTTATCCAAAAAAGGAGAGAAAGTGTTGTTCTTTTCATATCACTTTTTTTTATTGGTGTAAAAGTCATTTACATAATTACAATTTGATGTTTTTTTTATTCATAAATATTGAATATAAGATCAGAAGATCGATCTACAAAATATATATATATATATATATATATGTATGTATGTATATCTTACTTAATTACCTGAACTAGACACTTTGCTCAATCTAGTGTGTTTGGACGAGTTGTAGAACTGATTTTATCTTGTGATTTTTATAATTGATATTAAGTAAAGGTACGTAAATTTAAAGTACTGTCCCTTGGATAAATAATATTATAAAAGTTATTTTTATAGAAAATGTTGTCTATCGAGAAACTTTCAATCAAAATTAATTTTAGGTGTATAATTTACTGAAATAAATTTTAATGTTAGTAGATATTTCATTGTATTATTACAACAAGTAATGCCTTTAAAAAAATTACAACAAGTAATGATGCAGCAATCCTATTAATGAATTAACATCCAAGATAATAATTACATACTAATTCATTAATAGGTTGAAGGTTTAATTGTATATTTTCACTAGGGGTGTTCACAGGGTCACCGTGAATCTGAACTGATCCGAATCGATCCAAATAGTTTGGGTCAAATCATTTATATATTTGGATCAAAATCGAACCAAACCGATCAAAATCGTTCATGTACGAGTTGGGTCACGGGTTTAGATTTACAGATCCGTTGATCTGATGACCCGATCCGTGAACCCGTAATAATAATATAAATTTTATTATTTATATATATATATATATTAAAAATTAAAAAAATAATTTGATAATAAAAAAAGGTGTGATATTAATTGTAAATGTTTAAGATTGTATTAAAAAATAAGATGTAATATTTTTAAGATTGCATTGCATAATATAATAGAATATCTTTAAGATTGCATTGGATAATATGATAGAATATATTTAGGATTGCATTAAAAAATTGGTTAAAATCATATCTTTAAATTAGTATAAATCGAAACATATTTTGATGTTCATGTATGCATTCCATTCCAAATAATATTAGAGTTTTAGAGAGTTTGTGTTTGCATCATTGAGAGAATTGATGTGATATCATATAAAAGCTTTTGACAATTCTGATTTTTCAACTCTCCATTAGGATTTAAAGGTACATATTTGCTTAAGGAATAGAAGCGTAAATGTAATTATTTTATTATATTCTTCTTCTTGACTTTGGAAAAAGTCGCAGCTGAGAAACTAGGATACAATTTTGTCTCTGTTCTTGATGAATTGAGACGTGCGATTTCTGCCTGAGAAACTAGAATATAAGTCTGGCTGGGAAATAAGGATACCAGTCTGTCTCTATTCTTGGTGAATTGAGACTGGAACTTTTTGATGAGAAATAAGGATACCAGCTGGGATAATTGTTGTGTAAGAGTAGACTAGGAATCTAGGATACTGGGAACTCTTGTATACAAAATTATCATAGTGGAGTTGTCCATTGGATTGATTATCCAATTTGGACGTCGTAATTTTTTACCCAATTGGATTTTTCATGTTAAAATTGATTATGTGTTCTTTATCTCTTAGTTTGATTTTAAATTATTAATTATTTTATAAAACTCAATTCACCACCCTCTTGAGTTCATCTGGGACCAACACAATATTCATATGTTATAAAAGTTTTAATAGCATACTTTTATAATTAAAAAAATTCTCGATTGCTTCCAAAAATTGGACCAAATGAAATAATTTTCAATATTAAAAAGTTTTCAATTGACTTAAATTGACCATCCACAGTTTTATATAAATAAATCATGGCACTCAACTTACTATTTAGGACTTTATATTTTAGACATTTGAGTTATGTTCCCTACTTTAAGTAGCTAAAATCAAAATAATAGAAAATTTGATCAGAACCAAGGTATGTTGCTTTGAAATAAGAATTGATTTATGGGAAATTTTCGGAGTAGATAAATTATTAAGTGTCTAAAAAAAAGTAAATGGATAACCTGATGATCCGAATCGAACCGAACAGTTCATGAACAGGTTGAGTTGGGTTGGATTTCAATTTTTTTTCTTTCTGAAAACCGAACCGAACTGATCAAATTTGATTGGATTGAGTCCTAAGTTAGGTTAAAATCAATCCGAACCGATCCTGAAAACCAAACCGAACTGATCAAATTTGATTGAATTGAATCCTAAGTTAGATTAAAATCAATCTGAACCGATCCGTAACACCCCTAATTTTCACTACTCAATTATCATGGCAGTACACTACACCCTTTTTCTAAAAACAATAACAGTACACTACACCATTTTACTAGCTAGTATAATATAGGAAAAAGAGGAAAATAATTAACACGGATAACAAAGTATAACTATATAGGCTACCTAGGAAGGTTCTTTGATAGGAAACACGTGATATCTATTTTATCTAGCTTATTAAAAAGCTTAATTACGAATAAGACACCCAGCACATTGTTAATTTGCTCGTGTTTTAATAAAATATTGTATAAACTCATCGTGTTCATCAATTGCTGTGAAAATATTTTAATTTAAACAGAAATCATATGTTTGAGGATTTAGAAAGAGAACTTCATTATCTATATTTTCATTCAACTCAAACATGTATATCTCTTGTGAAAAAATATATAATTTTATTTACCATTTTCAGAATGTCCACCTAAACACACAAATAAATTTTGAATTAATAACTTATAACATTTTTTATTAATTAAATAATTGTTTCTTTATTTCTAATTATACGTTCTACTTTCAAACGGTAAAGCAAAATTATTTTAAAAATATAAATGTAGGTCATTTAAAAAAAATTAGCAATTTTTTCATCTAGAATCAATTTTATTCAACTCAAAATCTGCTGAAAATCAAAACAATCATCCATCCTCACATAAATATTGCAGAATCCCCTTTTTTAATTATATAAAGTTGTGAATTTGGAGCTATGCAATTTATTCCTCATTACTTAATTATTTACTATAAAAATAAAAAAAGGTAAAATAATAAATTAAATTGTCCTTAAATTAAAATCTATTTATCTAACTTTTCCAAGTTGTTCGGCTTGGTTTTAAATACTATTAATATTAGATTCCAAGTGTTGAAATGGTAAATGTTTATAATATTATCAAATCATAATTTGTTCATTTGTTTCAACAAATCTAATTACACCAAAGTTTATTGTAAGAAATTAGTTTGTAAGAAATAGTCATTTTCACCTCTGAATACGTAGAGCACTGATAAATTTATCCTTGAAAGATGAAAATTCAAACTTTAGTTCTTGAAAGTGAAAAAAGTGTGACTTAGATATGGTAGCTACAAAGTCAATTTTTTAGAAAATCGACTTAGAAAATGGGGAAACAAAGTCGGTTTTCTCTAATAACCGACTTAAAAATGTGAAAACAAAGTCGGTTTTTTCAAATAACCGACTTTGATGTTCTAATTATTTTTTTTAAAATGTTGTTTTATTTTGATTTTCCCATTAAAAATTGAAACATAAAATCATGTTGGCAATGTGGAAATCAAACAGCAACTTATTAACCAATAAGGAAATCTGGAAAATATTACAGTGAAGCTTCATAATACAACAACACTAAGAGTATTAAAAACACCTAATAAAATTTATTTAATCATGATCCAATCAATACAACAACACTAGGAGCTACAGTTAACATTTCAGAGCATAATATAGCTTAACAGAATATGACGTCAATTACGAATACCAAAAGCATGGTAACATTCATGCCCTTTGGGGGCCTTCATGAACATTTTATGGATAATGAATGGTCATGGTTATTCTTTAGCTCAGCAACAGTAATGGCTTCCTCTTGAGTGTTTCTCAGTTCAATTAAAAGTTTTCCCAATGTGACGAGCAATCTGAAATGAAACAGGAAAAACAATGTAATCACTCATTGAAGACTTTTGATTTAAAGATGTGCATTCAACCTGATAACAGTTGTTATCAAAAACTATTTAGTTGATCTTTCTTTCAGAAGAGTAATCACTAATCAGACTTCACATTCAAAATGGAAAAAAGTTAACTGTTATCCATGTACCTCGAGAAGTGCCATCTTCTGCTCAAGTTCTGTGGCTTTTGCTGTCCTCTCGTCCGCAACTCTCTGAAAACAGGAGCAACTAACAGCTATAGATATATTTATTTATCCTGATGTCAATAACAATTCACCAACCAAAATAGCTAAACAGAGTGGACCAAAACAGCCTCATTAACACATGGTTTATCATTGTGGACTTGTTACAATTGTTCATTTTTGTTTTTGGTAAAGTAAATCTCTATTCAAATTTTAAATAGCAAGACCCAAAGACATCATTGGAGAATGACAATATGATGCCGAACTTTACCAAAATCTTAAGGGAATGTAGTCAGACTTGCGTAGCAGCATTGAACAAGCTGGGATTACCCCACTTCAAATTTAAATGTGACCAAAATCTTTCAACATTTCTGCTGATGAAAATTATTTTATAATCATCACAAGATTAACTGTACAAGATTCTTTCATATTCCCAGACACCAACGGTAATTGAAGATTCACACTTACTTTTACGCATACCAGGACGATTATTAGGATATAGAATTGTATATATGAACTTTGTGTCGTTCTTCTTATAGCTGTGCTATGAAGTAAAGCTTTGTTGCATTTTTTTTTAACTTTCTAGTATTTTCTTTTTTCTGCTAAGGAGGATGCCCTAATCTTCTTTATTTTATACTTCCCCTCTTCCTTCTAAAAATATTTCTCTGTCCCTACAAGGATGCCAAAAGTAATATGACCAGCCCATAACAGCCCAAAAATGCTCCAGCCAACCTCATCTCAAAGTAAATAGGCTAGCACAAAAAGATGTGTTAAAATATGGCAAAAATGCAATCCCAAAAGTAACTGACAGCGATAGCTGGCTGAAAATATCGCAAGGCTTGGATACTAGTATTCTAAATACATGTGTTATTTTAAAAAATATTCTACACAATATAAGATGTACCTGTGCTTTGAATCCGATTACATGTTTTCTGTACAAGCTCTAGATTACAAAGTTCATATACAGAATTTTTAGCCACATAGACAACTTGACATGCAGCTAGTCTGTCTATAATTATGTTGTCAATTCAATCATGATATAAACCTAAGGACATATGGCAAAAACCAACAATTGTTAAACAGTGCTTCAATATGCTTTACACTCCTTTTAAAAGTAGAGGGGTCTAACTTGGGGGCGAAAAACTTTTTAAGCACAATGAGTGAAGATTTTATCCACAGAGCAAGATGAGGGAAGCTGCTAGTTTGAAACCATTGAACAGTACCAGACTAGCCACTTGACTTGCTCAATCATTATATTTAACGTACTCTTTTCAGAGTATCTTCATGTTCCTTCTTATTTCTTCCAAATGGTTAATGTTGTTGAATGTTGGACATAAGGAAAAGAAAGTATAACATATCAAAGGCCTCTCATGATGATGCTATGCCAGCCACTAAATGCTTACATTACCTGTATCCTTGCAAGTGCAGTGCATGACTCAACTGCTCTGTGCTCCAATTCCACTTCTCTTTCCATAGCAGCCTGTTATACCGATCACAGAATCACTAAAATATAATGCAAAACACAGAAACTTGAGAAATAAATAATTAAACTTAAGAGACCATTTTGGTAGCATTATGTGCAGCACGCTCCTCTTCTGCTCTTTGCTCAGCAGATGCTAGCTCCTCTCTTAGACCCTGCAAGAACAACAGTTTAAATATGAAGACAAATTCATCATTGTATAATTATAGTAATCTTACGTGCATAACAGAATCTACTTACCTGCATCATCCTTGTTTTGCGTAGTTCTCAATTTCTCATCATTGATTCCATGCTTGCCTGGTAAGATATGAATAGTGTTTCCCAAGCCTTAATTATCGATAACACTCCAGCATTATAATATATTTAAGGTACAAACTATAGTTAAACGATTTGTTTTACACTAATGAAAGAAATTAATGAAGGAAACTGAAGTAGGTAGATCACAATGTTGCCCAGTCCAACTAGTCTACAATAGCCAAATATTTTACTGATTCACAGAGTAAATAGATTCCCTGATTCTGCTAGGCAAGTAAATTTTAACAGACATCATATACAGACTAATACACAAACCGCAAATCAATGACAATCTTATAGCTATAACATGGGCAGCAAGAAAACCATAGTATGTACTGAAAGAAAGTAGTGGTAGATTTCTTCATGATAGTGGAAAAAATTGGATAGTTAAACATGCATTTCTAGCAACCCTTGTCATTCATAGACCAAAAATTCTTGGTAGAACGATAAAAGTATACAAAAATTAGATCTTAAGAATCATAGACTAACTTGGAGAAGGGATTATTTTAACTTCAATCAATACGTCACAATTAGCCAAGAATTCTTGTGGAGAATAATGACCAGAGAAACAAGGGGGAAGCAGAGAGGGTGCTAGGGATAAGTATACAGATAAGCAATTATAATAAAGATGTAATTAAGATTTCCCAAAGAAAAATATGCCATTTTATTTCTGTGCCACAGAATAAGAATTTGTGTGCGGCAGTTGCAACTGTTAGATGTGAACACTTAACGTATGTGTATTTTCACTCACAGATTTGGTGGCATCTATACTTGTTGAACTTTGTGGGCCAAATGATGAGAATATATGACATATTCTGAAATTGGGTTTTTTATCTACTCATCTTCTTACAACTGTATAGTGGGTTAGTGTTCTTTCTTTATCCACATTGTTGAATATCATAAGAATGTTTTCTTTTCTTTCCTAAGTTACAAGCACTAGAATTCGGATCCTCTAATTTGTCATCTCTCTCAGCCACGCTTCCTAACGTGGATAATAACTATTTTTTGTGGAATCAGTTGTTGTCATACTAATAGGGAAACTCTACAGTCACTTTAAAGTGGTTAGGCTCTAATAGTCATTACCAATATATTATGCAATTCAACACCATAAAGCAGATGGATTTTTTAAACTAATGATTCTAGATAATAGATAAGGAATACCATTAAGGGAAGCCAATATGTTCTTTGTTTGAGGTCTGCAAATCGAACTGTAATTCTTGTGTTTGTTGAAGCAATGGCCCTCTGAATTAAATGAGTCCCACTTATCTGTCAATTTTAGGAAACATTAAATAGTAAATAAAAATATAGGAAATATGAGGGTCATGCATTGGAACAAAACTGATGAATGCTTATTACCTTAATTTCATTCACTTCAACAGAAATATCAGTATCAAAGCCTCAGAGCACTTGCAAGGAAGTTTCAAATTCTTCTGTCATTCCCATTTTTGCCTAAATTCAACAAAACAAATGGACTTTTAGAAACTGTCAACACATATTGGATGACACTCAAGAATACCAATTCATAAAGTTTACCAGCCATCTAGGAGACTCAGGAATGAAAAATAGGGCAGGTATCAATATTGTGCAGTGTAAAATTCCTGCAAGAGAGCAAGGTCATAGAGGTCAACAAATGTAATTCTTTACTGTTCACATGATTTGAAGCATTGCATGTGATTTAACCCTTCCCAAGTCCCAACACTCCAAATTTGGACTAAATCTGAGAAATATTTATATTGTCATATGTGCAATTTCTCATACAACAACCTCTCTGGTCCTATTCCTTCCACTAAAATTTTCCAACCTATGGCTATAAGCAACTTTATTGGTGGTAACAATGGCCTCTGTGGTGCACCTCTCGGTGATTGCAGTGATCCAGCTTCTCGCTCTGATACTCGTGGGAAAAGTTTTGATTCTCCTCGTGCTAAAGTAGTCATGATCATTGCAGCTTCTGTTGGAGGTGTTTCACTCATTTTCATTTTAGTTATTTTACATTTTATGAGACGTCCTCGGGAATCAATTGATTCCTTTGAAGGCACTGAGCCTCCCTCCCCAGATTCAGATATCTATTTCCCTCCAAAGGAATGTTTCACTTTCCATGATCTAGTTGAAGCCACAAAAGGATTTCATGAAAGCTATGTTATTGGTAAGGGAGCATGTGGAACTGTTTATGGCAGTGATGAAATCTGGTAAGACCATTGCAGTAAAGAAATTAGCATCTAATAGGGAAGGGAACAACATTGAGAATAGTTTCAGGGCTGAAATAACTATTCTGGGAAGGATAAGGCATCGTAATATAGTGAAATTGTATGGCTTTGGCTATCAACAGGGTTCCAATCTCCTGCTTTATGAGTACATGGAAAGAGGTAGCTTAGGTGAACTATTACATGGTAATGCAAGTAATCTGGAGTGGCCAATTCGGTTCATGAATGCTCTTGGAGCTGCTGAGGGTCTTGCCTACTTGCATCATGACTGCAAACCCAAGATTATTCACAGCGATATAACATCTAACAACATTCTTCTGGATGAAAATTTTGAGGCCCATGTTGGTGATTTTGGTTTGGCAAAGGTGATTGACATGACTCAGTCAAAATCAATGTCTGCTGTTGCTGGATCTTATGGCTATATTGCTCCTGGTAAGCTCCTATTCTGCTCTAGTTAGTTAATGTATTATGTACCATAATCTTTCTTCTTCGCTTTATATCCTTTTTGACATAGATAGGATAGCCCATTCTATAGGTAGATCATATTATTGTTTGTGAGTAGTGTCTTGTAGCCAATTAGAATTTGTGGTTTCACTCCAGGCACACAAACAATGCTTACTTCTTTTCCTTATCGAAGAAAAAAGTGAGTTTTATACGTTAAACAGTTTTCAAATTGCTTCTTTTGACTCTAGATTTGATGATTTTAAGAGACTATCCGAGACCTTATTAGCTTGCTAAATTAGTCTCATCCTTGAATGTTTTCATCCTCATCTCTAAGATGACACCAAAATAATCCTCATAGTTAAAATGTTATTAAAAAGAATTTTATACAACATGGATTTTATTCATGTCATTTGGCATACAATTATATTATAACAAATTGTGCATCTTAGTGTCTCCCTTTCTGTTTTTGTTTTTTAATTGATCCAATACCTTCATCAGTTATCATATACTGTTTGGTGAACCATCAATGATCTGAGGTTCCCAATTTCCTTAGGTATAGGTCCAACAAGATTATTCCCATACATAGCAATGTTCTCAAGATTGGTACAATTCCCAATCTCTTTAGGAATAGGTCCTGAAAACTGGTTTCCCCATAAAACCAGTTCATTCAACTTGGTAAGCATGCCAATCTCCCTTGGTATCTCCCCTCCTATCAGTTATCAATTAACTAAACCTCACAAAATTTGCTCACAGATGACGATTATCTAACCTTTATTATAACTTATAAGGACTGCATTATTCATATCTCTAGTGAATGTAGAGATCTCAACACCCCCCCTCACGCGGAGCATGGACAAATGTGGATGGCTCAATACCAACACCCTCTCATGCCTAGGAATATACATGTAGGGCATAGACAAATATGAGTGGGCCATGTAACAAACATCTAGGATAGAATATGGGCTGCACATGCACTTGAACTCCTATATTCAAGAGGAAATTGATTCGGACAGACAACCATTCCAAAGTACCAAAATTGTAAAAGGCCATCTGAGAATAATCATCAATTAGAGCCTTACCTTTGATCAAGAATAGTTGCTCTTCATTAAAACAGCGGATGGTGGAAGCCCCAACAATTGATTATGAGAAGTGATGCAAGATTGGTGCCTTTCAAATCCCTGCCATTGTGGCTAATTCCCTGGCTGTTCTGATGTAATAAGCCTGCAAAAATAAATAACTTCATCACTAGAATACTAGATTGAGTCATGCAGAGATTCATGACAACATGAGGCTTCATCATGACATGAGCTGACCCTAGCATCTTTTCACTTCATGATGATAAGATTTTGACAGGTATTGGTCCCATAACCTTCAAAACTTCCAGAAACGGTTAATAACTACACCAAAAAAAAACATGATTCCATTCCATTTGAAATGAAAAATTATGGCAACCCTCTAAGTAACTGAATTTTGTTACACATAAAAGATTTTTCACTATGCTTGTAATCAATCCTAGAAAACAGTCTAAAAATTGTCATGCCTCTGTCACCACTTGATGTATGTAATTTGTTCACAGCCCTTAAAATTTTAAAAGTACATGTTAAAGGGTCATTCATTTCAGTAAAAGCTTCTAGTAGAGTTCCAGACTGAAAGATTTTTCAACACTTCTACACCTTTTGAATGAAAGAATCAGAATCTTAAGAGGAAATGCAAGTGACACCAACAAAGTGTGGCCATACACCATACAGTTCAAAATAGTGCAGGGGAGTTGTAATACCTGGAATTTTAACCATGAGTTTAAGCCTAGGTTAAGCTTGGATTAAGCTTTGGGGTTAGTATTTAAGTTTAGGGAATATAATTAGGCTTTAGAATCTGTTGAAAGCTGTTTGAAATGCAAGTTTTGGGTTTTCTGGCATATGGCGCGACCCACTTGGGATGTCACGCGAGTCGCGTGATCTGGCCGAGA
>PYAF01001376.1:1598343-1611636 GCA_007407185.1 Glycine tomentella | reverse complement strand
AAAGATAAAATAGAATAAAAACGAAATCTATAAATTGATATGGAAAATATTGAGCTGATGATGACGTGGCGCACTAATCTTCAAGTCCATAAATTAACTCCAAGCTCAATTAATTATTAAACTGCCCTGTAAATAAAAATTAGAATAATTAAACTTAAAATAATCCAAATTAATTAAAATCCGAATTATTGGTCCAATTTAGTCCTAAATGAGAATTAGTGCAAATATGAACAATTAAACACAATTCAGGGATTAAAATGAGTACAGAAAGATGAGTAAATAGTGATAAATAGTGACTCATCAGTCACCTCGCATGGCAATGGTGCAGTGAAATGCATTCTTCGGGTACGACTCAACATCAAAATAGGGGCGCAGATGTTGTTGTGGAGACAGCGACGCAAATTTGCTTGAATAAAGTGGAGTGAAACAGCTACTTCGAAAGAAACAGCTAGGTTAATGTCTGGTTTTTTTTATTATTAAAAATGAATCAAAGTCGGTCATTATGGAAACCGACTTTGAATAGCTAAATTTTTACGTAACCATATTTGTATTTTAGCCTACAACGTCGGTCATTGTATAAACCGACTTCGTTTGTGTATCATTGTTCAAATAATTACGAAATTACCACCGCATACCATACTAGGTCGGTTTTTAAAGAACCGTCGTTAATTGCCCGTCGTAGAAACCAGCTTTTGTAGTAGTGCGAAGACAAAGGACCCCATGGGAATACACATTATGGTTTCACTGAGAAATTCTTAGTACTAAATAACTCACTTGTTGTGGAAACTGCAAAGGAAGTGAATGCTCAGTGCACACTCCAATATCTATAGTGCTGATGTAGAGGGCATGGTAAGTTTGTTGAGAAGTAAAAAAAAATGCAACCTGATGTTGGAACCATCAATGCCATCATAGAAGCAGGTCTTGAAATTCTACACTTTCCCCTAAATACAAAACAATCATAAGTTATCAACTACTTGTGTGTTTGGATTACAGTTGAAAAAGTTAAGTTTGGTTGAACTTAATTTTGTAAACTTTAGTTTAATTAGTTAAAAGTGAATTTAATTTAACTTGATATATGTTTGAAACTTTCTACGTTCAATGGAAAAGCAAGAGAGGGGAATAACTTTGGGGGTAAGCCTCAGTTTGGATAAAAATCATGTTCAACTGATCTACTAAAAAACCAATTTGCCAAACAAGCAGATACAACTTTATATGAAGGGTCAACCTCAATTTGAGTGTCCAAATACACTCCCCACATATATAGTGATCGAGATTTTAAATTCTGGTCGCTCAGTTTCTAGATCTCGAGAGAAATTGTGGATAAAAATGCAAACAACATGATTACAATTGTTGTTAATACCCTAAAAACCTTGATGTTAGAGACAAAATCATGCATGGTTGCAGACTTCTTAAAAATCCTTGATAGTCATTATTTACAATAAAAATGAAATTAGATTATTTTTTACATAATGAAATTAGATATACATATACTAGCACTCACCAATAATAAGTTGTTAGTCTGAGTGGTAATGAATTCGATTCTATTAAGAAAAATAGTGTTTGAGACTTATGGATTTAAAAAAATGTGGAACGAATATTCCACCAAAAGTGGTCAAAATCATATTTTTTTAATAAAAATTAATCATCAACAAAATTGTTAAAAACAATGCATCCATAACATGGTAACAAAAAAAAAAGATATATTAACACTACATAGTCATTATGTACTTTAAATAAAATTGAATGTATGTGCAATGTTCTACATTACCTGAAGAAATAGTCCAAAAGAGATGGAATGAGATGGCAAAAAAATCCAAAAGATGAAAACAATGACACCAAAGATGAAGTACCAGATAAACCCCTGCATTCAGCTATTTGTCCCTAGTTATTGAGATATACTAAACCAATTGTTGCTCCAAAAATGTAGACGAAGAAATACAACCAGAAATCTATTCTTCCAAGCATCAACTTCACTCCAATTTCTTCTCTAACACCCATCACTTGACCTTCTATGTTATCTTCTGTCACTTCATTATTGGTGTTCTCCATAGTAAAATTATAGACTCTTAAGGCCTGTTTGGATGTAAGTTTCTCTAGAAGCACTTTTAGAAGAAGAAAGTAAGAAAAAAATGAAATGAGTTTTTCCATAAGCTAAAATGAGTTTTTAATTAACTCATTTGTAGATATCATCTCATCTTTTAGAGAAGTTATATTGGGGAGCTTCTAAAAATTAGTTAATGAAGAGCTTTTTTGCTTATGGAAAAATTCATCTTATTTTTTTTATTTTCTTCTTTTAGAAGTGTTTCTAAAGAAACTTATCCAAACAGACCCTTAATCTCTCTCTTTTTGTGTTCCATGATCCAACTAGTTCCTTAAACTTAAAAGAAACTGGAACTAATAGAGGCAAAAGAAGAGATACTAGAATACCACTCAGGATAACCAGTGAGGACATTTTGCTTGTGACAAATTGCAAGCTGGTCATCATAGCATATATTCTAGTGGCAATTGTAATAACAAACAATAAAGCAAATTCAAAATCAATGTTTTTAGGACATGTGGCCTCAATTTCTCTAGCTAGAGGAGTTGCTATTAGGCTAACTATAAAGGGCAAGAGAGAGTTAGGTAAGAGAAAGGTTCTAGCCTTCTTGTGTGCAGAAAAAATGTCAACAATGTTAGAATAAATCTTTGCACTTAGCCATTGATAACTAGTTGTTAGTCCCACAACATATGTAAAATACTGTGTTAATCCAACAAATGCTATTGCCAGCCAGAAAAGTTAGCAATAACACATGCCAATAGGACAAAGAGGAAATATGGTTGGTTATGAAGAGATATTGCACACCACACTACTAGAAAAAGGAGTTTTAACATCGTTACGTTAACATCCAAAAACCGATGTTAACAAAAAGGTAGTGGTAAAATCATAATTAAGAGGAGCAATTTAACATCGATTTTCTTAAAAACACATAAAAACCGATGTTAACGTCTCCCTGTTAACATTGGTTTTTAAATTTTTAAAGAAAATCGATGTTAACTAGTCCTATTAACATCGGTTTTTATGTTTTTAAAGAAAATCGATGTTAACTAATCTATGTTAACATCGGTTTTTATGTTTTTAAAGAAAACCGATGTTATTCTGGACTAGTTAACATCTGTTTTTAAATGAAAATCGATGTTTTTATTGTTAATATAACATATCTGGCCCCCAAATCAAATACCACCACTATCGTGCCCTTCTCTTTTCTGTCATCCTCAACCTCAGCTCAGCTCTCATATTTTCTCGCTCTCGCACGCTCGTGGTTGTTGTTCGACGCTCGCTACCTCAGTGTCACCATCTTCCCATAGTTACCTCGATCTCGCACACTCTCGGTCGCAGTTGAAGCAAACCACGTGTCTCCATCCTAGGTTAGTATTAACTAACCTCGAGAACTTCCAATGTTATTGTTGTCGCAAGTTAGGTATGGTTCTGCATTACCATTTTTGGGTGTGACGAAGAGGTTGAATGTGATATTGGCTGGATGTCACTTTTGCTGCCCCACTAAGTGCTTGATAAAATGGCTAATACATATATGTTGTTTGAATGTGGTTCTAGACATATCTATTTTTATTCTTACAACATTAGAACATTAAGTCTTGGTGTCATAATCTGATTTGTGCCCTTAGTTGATTTATTTGGATTGGTGCATATCTAGGTTGAATGGTAGTTGCTTGGCGCATATCTAGTGGCAAAAATCAGAAGTGTGACTCTCAACATCACTAAGCCAACCTTATTTGGTGATAGTGTTGCTAACTAACACTTCTGTTCTGAAAGTCTGAAACCATTGAAGTTCCTTATTTTTCCACCATTTTTGGCTGAAAAAACAAAAATGTAAAGGCCCTTTCTTCTCTATGTCTACTTCAACTTCAACTCCAGGGTTACCCTTTGAAATTGAGGGAAAAGAAATGACCCTTGTCTAAGTCCTATGGTACCCTTTCTCTCTCCATCATGTAGTTCTGCAGGGTATCTAACGTGGGGTTGATTCTCCCAAGTTTGAATTGAACATATAGTATTGATTTCTCTGCCAAAACAAATAGACACATAATAATTAAATAAGCACTTAAAAACAAGTATGGTGCCACTACCAAAACAAAGAAAAAGAAAAGCAAGTATGGTGTAGTATTTCAATACTAAATAGTTTAATACACCGGAGTGCAATTTTCGTTTTGTCTTATTTGTTTGGCCCTGTATGCTCTCAGGCTCTGACCTGCTGTAAATGAAAATTCTTGCAGTTAAAGTTGTCAATAGCACAAAGACAAAAGATTGATCAGAGTTTTACCCCAAGACAGATTTATTTATCATAATTGAGTGAGAACTTGGTATGATTTTACTTCACTGCCTTTTCCCATATGAATGTCATTAGTTAGTTATTAATCATAATTTTAGAAGTTTGGTATTCTAAGAATGGAATTTATAGTGTTATTATTTAAATTTAACACTATTGTTTATGGTTGGTTGAAGTTGATCAAGACTAGCATTGATGTTGTAGCTATAGTTTGTTTTAAGGCATCAATAGTTGTCTGTGCTTTGGCCGATCATTTGGACGTCGTTTGCTTCAAGATAGTGGTTAAACATTAGCTAATAATATCATATTTTCATATCAATCAATGTTATATAATTGCTTTCACTTTCATCCTATTTTCTTCCTATCTTTAGTTTTTATTCCCATCACATTACTTATTGCATCTATAGCTTTGTATCTACTATTTTTTATCAATCTTCTGCTTTTAACCCAATCCATCTCATAAAATAAGGTGAATGTTTATATTTTCCCTTTTCATATAAAGCACAATAATATCTTGTATGGGTTAGGAAACATCGTAACTGGTTGAATAAGATTGGTGTAGGCCATTTGCACATTATTGCTTAGTGCTTGTTATAACATAGTAATGAAATGCTCCTTTATTACAAGAGAGAGATATCTAAATAAAATTTAATATGTGCTTAATGCAACTTTCAACTTTCAACTGGTGTTAGAAAGATTGCCCACATAAACAGAGGAGTGGAGTTCTTTTCTTGTTAATGGTTGAATTTTATTCATCTTAGAAGTAGAGATTGATATATAACCTCCTATAGTGATTCATCAATCTCTCACTCTGAACCTGCTTAGGGAATTGATAAATACTAATTAAATAGCTAGGAAATTTAGTGATTATACTTGTTTATAAGCAAAATTAGCATTTTTGTAAAAAAAAGTTAATGATTACAGATCTGTTCTTCATATACGCGGTTGTTGGTATCTTTGTGTTAGTAATTGATTGACAAAATAGCATCAAATGTTAGCTCTCTAGTCTATTTTAAAGCAAGAAAAACATTTTGCTTCACACATTCATTGTCTTTTACAATGAACATCCCACTCATGCTCACGTGGTATGCTCAAGACCCACCGTAATTTCATGGCTATGATGAGTTGAAAGTTGCATTAAGCATATAAATTGTTCCAATACCAGCAGTTGGTATGTTCCCTCAAACATAGGTAACCACTGTTTTTGTTTTTTAATTCTTTGCAGGAAGAACAACCAAGTGAGCCTGCAACCCCAGTTACACCCCATCATCAGTAGAACCCAATCCACAGCCAGCATCTGCTCCTTCACCAAAGGTAAGGCTTGTGTTAAAATTAAATGTAAACCAATTAAATATGTTCTCTCTATTAGCAACCAATTGTATGTGTGTCATCTTTGAATATAACATCTTGACTGTTGAACATCATTTGTATGTAGTTGTCCTTTGCCTCTTTGTATCGTCATCACTGGATTCATTGTTGAAGATTGTCATTGACCATCATCTCAGGTACTTATGAATGTCTTTCATATTTTGTTAGGTTGTATATGTAATGCATGCTTTTGTAAAAAAATTTATGTCATTAATGGCTATTGGTCTATATAAAATTGATGTTCATTATGAGTGAACCTTAGTTTCCCATTTGAGATTCATTACAGTGATTCTTCCGGACAGGTTAGATTAATCATTGTATTGATTCTTGAATTGTCCGTTTGGACAGTTTGGGAAAACTCATATTTTTTTAGTATATTCATATGTATAGGTTGTGATTCTTTTCTTAAATATGATGAAATTTCGGTACAATGCATTTCAGTTTGTTCTCTAAGTGCATACTTGATTGTCGTGGAACTCATGTCACCACTTTCATGTTGTGTACTTGGAGACTAAAGTGAAATGCTGGCAAAATTTGGTCAAATTTAAGATAAGAAAATCAACCTATACATATGAATGTACTAAAAAAATATGTCTTCCTAAATGGGATAGGGCCACACCTTCAATGAAAAAAGTGAGGTTTTCATGCATGGAATAACTTTGTGCGTATCATAGAGTTATTAATTAGATGGATCGATGTTGGATGAATGCAAGTCGCATCACGGTTGAGTATGAGGAAGGCGTTGAACATTTCTTGCAATTTGCCTCGGAAAGAAGTCAACCGGATGGGGATGGAAAATATTTTTGTCCCTGTATCAATTGTTTAAATGGAAGATGCCAAGCACTGGACGACATACGAGAGCATCTTCTGTGCGATGAGATTAAGAAGACTTATACCACATGGATATGGCATGGTGAATTGACAGACATGCAGAGGGTCTCGCAAACTGAATTGTTTGATGTTGACATCGGAGATCGATTAGAGGATATGATTCGTGATCTAGGACATGAGCTTTTTTGGCAAGCACATGCCCCTATGTATGATACATTGGAAGCGATTCGAAGAAGCCGTTGTATCCGGGGTGCAAAGAGTCATTGACACTGTTGTCAGCGGTGTTAAATCTGGTTAATGTCAAGGCTAGATATGGGTGGAGTGACAAAAGCTTCAGTTCACTACTTGAGGTAGTTAAGGACATGCTTCCAGAGGAAAACACGTTGCTAAGCAGTTATTATAAGGCGAAGAAGATTATTTGTCCGATGGGTATGGAGTATCAGAAAATTCATGCCTGTCCTAATGATTGCATATTGTACAGAAATGAATTTCAAGATATGCATAAATGCCCCAGGTGTGGGGTATCACGGTACAAAGTGAAGGTCGATTACGACTGTAGCATTGATGAAAGCACAAAGAAAGGCCCCCACGCGAAGGTGTTGTGGTATATTCCGATCATTCCAAGGTTTAAGCGTCTGTTTGCTAATGAAGACGACGCAAAAGACCTTACATGGCATGCAGATGGGAGAAACTGTGATGGAATGCTCTGCCATCCGACAAATTCCTCCTAGTGGAAGAAGATTGACCGTTTGTATCCAAAATTCGGCGAAGACCCAAGAAATCTTAGGCTTTCACTTGCCAGTGATGGAATGAATCCCTACGACAGTTTAAGTACTCCGCACAGTTTGTGGCCCGTTTTGCTAGTCATTTACAACCTGCCTCCTTGGTTGTGCATGAAGCAAAAATACATGATGTTGTGTATGATGATATCGGGCCCAAGGCAGCCAGGAAATGACATTGATGTTTATCTTAGTCCCTTGATTGAAGACTTGGCAAACTTGTGGGACGAGGGGGTTGTCGTGTTTGATGGGTGTCGTAAGGAGACATTCAAATTGCGTGCAATGCTATTTTGTACCATTAATGATTTTCCAGCGTACGGGAATTTGAGTGGATATAGTGTTAAGGGCCATTATGCATGCCCTATCTGCGAACAAGACATAAGCTACGTACAACTTAAACATGGGAGAAAAACCGTTTACACTTGCCATCTACGTTTTCTGAAACCTTATCACCTTTATCGGCGATTGAAAAAAACGTTCAATGGAAGTCAAGAGCATGAAACTGTACCGATTCTGTTAACCGGTGAAGAGGTTCTTGAGCGGGTTGAGGGCATCCATACTGTATTTGGAAAGACTCAAAAGAAGCAGAAAGGTAATACTTGCATATGGAAGAAGAGGTCGATATTGTTTGATCTTCCATATTGGTCTGATCTAGATGTTAGACATTGTATCGATGTTATGCATGTGGAGAAAAATGTGTGTGACAGTGTCATCGACACGCTGATTAACATTCAAGGCAAGACAAATGATGGTTTGAACACTTGTCAAGATCTTGCTGAGATGCGTGAGCAGTTACATCCTAGGTCTGATGGTAAGAAATATACTTGCCTCCAGCATGTCACACTTTGTTGAGAAATGAGAAGATAAGTTTCTGTCAGTGTCTGCGTCGAGTGAAAGTGTCACAGGGATACTCTTCAAATATTAAGAGCCTTGTGCATATCAAAGATCTGAAACTAGTTGGCTTAAAGTCTCGTGATTGCCACGTGTTGATGCAACAACTGTTTAGTCATGGCGATTCGAGACATTTTGCCTAACAAAGTGAGGCATGCTATAACTCGACTGTGCTTTTTCTTCAACGCTATTTGTGCCAAAGTTGTGGACCCTGTCAAGCTAGAACACTTGGAAGATGATATGAGATCCATCCTTAATTTTCTGCATACACAAAGCAAAAACACAAGCATAAAAATACACATTCAAAGGGAAAATAACATCAAAATCTTTATTCTGCAAAAAATAAACATAAATATTTTTACATAGAACACCAACATAAAGAACTCCCACTAAACCATAGTGTCATCACACAAAATGACATCCATATGAGCAGTATGCTTGTGAAAGACCTTAGGCATTAAGCTTTTAGTAAGCGGGTCTGCAAGCATGAAGTTTGTCCTTATGTGCCCTATGGGAATCTGACCACTCTGAACTCTTTCTTTAACAATCAGAAACTTTATGTCGATTTGCTTTGATTTTTAAGAGCTTCTATTATTGTTGGAGTACAACACTGCTGACTTATTGTCACAATAAATCTTTAGTGGCTTTTCAACACCACTTACTACACGCAGCCCTGTGAGAACTTCGCAGTCATACCCCATGGTTGGATGCCTCAAAACAAGCTACAAATTCAGCGGCCATAATAGAGGAAGCTACAAGTGTCTGTTTAACAATCTTCCAAGAAATAGCTCCTCCAACCAATATGTAGACTTAACTTGATGTGGATCTTTTACTATCTTGGTGTCCAGCAAAATCAGAGTTAGTATATCTGATGATCTCTAATTCATCTGATCTCCAATATGTGAGCATGTAATCCTTTGTTCTCTTTAAATAACGCATGACCATTTTAGCTGTTTTCCAATGATCCATCCTTGGGTTACTCAAGTATCTACCCAATACTCCCACTATGAATGCTATGTTAGAACGAGTGCAAACTTGAGCATACATTAGACTTCCTACAGCTGATGCATAGGGAATGTTTTCCTTTTCCATTGTCTCAAGTTTATTCTTTGGGCATTGTTCGAGATTAAACTTATCTCCTTTAGATATGGGCATATCACCTGATGTACAATCTTTCATGCCAAATCTTTCTAAAAAAATTTCAATATAACTCTTTTGTGACAACCCAAGAATACCTCGAGAACGATCTCGAAGTATCTGAATTCCTAATACAAAAGAGGCATCACTAAGATCTTTCATCTCAAAATTCTTAGTGAGAAATTTCTTGGTTTTGTGCAATAAGTCTATATCGTTGTTGGCAAGTAATATATAATTGACATATAAAATCAGGAAGATAAATTTACTCCAACTAAATTTATGATATACACAATCTTCCACCATGTTCACCATAAGAGATTATAACTTGATAAAACTTGTGATACCATTGATGAGAAGCTTGTTTGAGACCGTAGATGGATTTTTTTGACTTACAAACCATAGACTTTGAATCTCCAAAAACAAAGTTTTTTCTGGCTGGGTCATGTAAATTGTTTATCAATGTTGCCATTGAGAAACACTGTCTTAACATCCATCTGATTTAGCTCTAAGTCAAAATGAGCCACAAGTGTTATAATTGTTCTAAAAGAGTCTTTCGAAGAAACTAGAGAGAAAGTCTTTTCATAGTATATGCCTTCCTTTTGAGTGAAACTCTTAGTGACAAGACAAGCCTTATATCTTTCAATATTACCTTTTGAATCCCTTTTTATCTTAAATATCCATTTACAACCCATAAGTTTCACACCTTCAGGTAACTCGATAAGATCCCAAATGTCATTGTCTTGCATGGATTTCATCTCATCCATGCCATCAATCCACTTATAAGCATTATAATTGTCTAAGACTTGTTGTAAGTTGATTGGGTCATCTTCCTTTAAGCCTAAAATATTATCATGCTCTTGGAGAAAAACAATATAATCATCTGAAATTGCACTTCTTCTATCTCTAGTGGATCTTCTTAATGACACTTCTTGAGGTTGTTGACTTTGTTCCATAGTACTATTGGGGAAATTTCATTGTTGTCTTGTTTTGGAATGATGTTAGGAATAAGAGCTTGATCATTAATTGTTTGTACTGGAGTTGCATCTTCAATAACGACAATGTCAGGAATGATGCTAACATCAGAAAAAGAAACAAAATTCTCTTTCTCAAATACAACATTTCTTACTTTGTCTTTCCCTTCAAAGTCAACATCCTCAAGGAATCTCACATTTCCTATTTCAAAAAATAATCTCGTAGTGGGATCGTAAAACTTGAAGCCCCGAGAGCGTTCAACATATCCAACAAAATAGCAGCTAATAGTTCTTGAGTCCAACTTTCTTTTATTATGCTTATAAGGCCTTGCTTCAGCTAAACAATCCCAATTATGTAAATGCCTTATGTTAGGTTTCTTTCCTGTCCATAGCTCATAGGTGGTTTTGGTCATTGCCTTAGTTTGAACCCTATTAAGGATATAAACTGCAGTCTTTAATGCTTCTCCCCAAAGTGACTCAGGTAAAGAAGAATGACTAATCATACTTCTCACCATATCCTTAAGAGTCATATTCCTTCTCTCCGCAACACCATTCAAGCTAGGTTTGCCTGGCATTGTATATTGCGGGACAATTCCGCATTCCTTTAGGAAGTTAGCAAAGGGTCCTGGATGTTGTTCTCCTGATCCATCAAATCTACCATAATATTCACCACCACGGCCAAATCTAATAGCCTTAACTTTCTTGCCTAGTTGAAGCTCAACTCCGGCTTTATATTGCTTGGACTTATCCAGAGATTGTGACTTCTCATGAATCAAGTTTAGGTAACCATATCTTGAATAGTTGTCTATGAACGTATTAAAATATTATTGACCATTCCAAGAGGCAATAGGAAATGGTCCACAAATATCCATATGAATTAGGTTTAAGACGTCAGTTGCTCTAATGACACTTACTTTCTTTGCGTTTGTCTGTTTCCCCTTAATACATTCAATACAAACTTGAAAATCATTCATATCAAGGGGTCCAAGAATTTCATCACCCACAAGCCTCTTAATTCTCATTTTAGATATATGACCTAGGCACTTGTGCCAAAGAGTAGCAGAATTCGCATTTAATTTTCGCTTTGTACCTCGCACACTAGAGTGCAAAATTTCATTTTCAAAAGTAATAGTATCAAGCATATAAAAATTATCAATTAAAGAACCAGTACCGATAAAATTTGAATTTAGAGAAAGACTAGCTTTATTATTTCCAAAGGAACAAAAATAACCATATTTGTCCAACCTAGAAATAGAAATCAAATTCCGTCTAAATGACGGTGTAACATAAGTCTCATTTAAATCCAAATAAATACCAGTCTTTAATAATAATCTAAATTTCCCAATAGCTTCTACTAAAAATTTCTTGCCATCGCCCACAAAGATGTATCTTTCAACATCATTTGATGGTCGGCTCCACAGGTAACCTTGCATAAACATACTTATGTAAGTGAGTAGTAGCACCAAAATCTACCCACCAAGTATCTTTAGGTACAGAAGCTAAATTAACTTCAGAACAAACAAAAGTGAAAGTCTTACCTTTCTTTTCACGCCATGCAACATACTTGGAACATTGTTTCTTCATGTGTCCACTCTTCTTGCAAAAATAACAGGTAAATTCCTTATCCTGCTTCTTTAGCATGGGTGATTCATCTGCATTATCTTTAGCTCTCTTCTTTTTCTTATTATGAAAGGTTGATGACAAGTGAGCACTATCAGTCTTTCTCGCTAAAGTCTTTCTTCTTCTTGCACACAGTGAGCAATGAGCTCATTAAAAGTCCATTTATCCTTTTGTGTATAATAACTCACTACAAATTGACCATATTGTGTTGGAAGAGAAATAAGAACCAAGTGCATAAGTAAATCATCATATAACTCTAACTTTAGTGCCTTGAGTTTTCCAGCAAGATTAGACTTCTCAATAATGTACTCCTTTATGGTCCTCTTTCCTTTATACTCCATGGTTACAAGTTTTGCTAATGTGTTACTCGTTTCCGTCAATTCATTTTTAGCAAAATATTGATAAATTTCTTTGAGAAACTTCCTAGCATCAGTGATTTGGTAATAGAGCCTCGAAACACCTCCGGAATGGAGTCTTTCTCGCAAAATAGGGTGAGGGTTGTCCCCCACTTATATACTCTATCTTGGCACTATCTCTAGCCGATGTGGGACTTGGGCTTTTCCCAATACACCCCCTCACGTCCAACACTTTTGGGCTTAGTGCGTGGATAATATGGTAGATGGCCCATTAATGGATCTAGGATAGGTTCTGATACCATCTTAGAATGCGAGTTTGGACCTAACTCAACCCCAAAAATTAGCGCATAAGGTGAGTAGGCATGGCAACAGGGCGGGGCGGGGGCGGGTATTGTAGTCCCCGTCTTTGCCCCTAACTCAAAACCCGCTCCCGATCCCCGTTGGGTTTTAAAACCCATCCCCATCCCCGCCTCTGTTGGGGGTCGGGTTTTCCCCGCCCTGCCCAGCCCCCAATATTTGATTAAAATTAAAAAAAAAATCAAAAATAATATAACTTTTTTATTGAAAAAATCAAAAGAAAATGCTAATTACGTAACAAAAAAACAATAACAAAACCACATTTAAAATATGAGATTATAATTTAAAAATTACAAAACAAAATTAATCAATTCAATTAAAAAAAATTACAAAATAATTTTTCTTTTTTTAATATGATTTATTACAGGGCGGGTGTGGGGGCAAGGCGGGTATCAGACGGATTCGAGTGGGTACCCATGGATTCGGGTCCCGCTGCCATGCCTAAGGGTGAGGGTTGTCCCCCCCACTTATATACTCTATCTTGGCACTATCACTAACCGATGTGGGACTTGAAGTTTTCCCAATATCCATGTGATACCAAATGCATAATTAAAAATAAAATGCATATACATGACATTAACAAACAATCCAAATCAACATGGGCCCATTTAAAGACACCTAGCACAACATTAACGTTTGATCTTGTTGATTCAGATGAAGC
>PYAF01001376.1:1552510-1598243 GCA_007407185.1 Glycine tomentella | reverse complement strand
ATTGAGCATATCATGCATGAATCATTCATCTAGGATTGTTAGGATTAAATGTTTAAGTAAAAGCAATTTATTAAAAAGGCACTTAAGAAGCAAAGTTTTTGGAAAAATAAAGTTGCATTATTAATAATCGATTACAAGGCCAGTAGCATCGATTATTTTGTTCTTCGTGCCCTTTAGAAAACAAATCATGATCATTGTATCGATTACATATCAGATTAATCGATTACTCAGGCTTTTTATGAAAGATGGAACTCTCTGTCTTAATCGATTACTGAATTTGGTAATCGATTACATGTTTACTTAGAAATACATGACCTGTTGGTATTTAATCGATTACATAGTTCATTCTTGAAAATATGGTCACTCTGTCTTAATCGATTACATAAACTGGGAATCGATTACATGCTATTACATGCATACATGAAGAAATCATGACTCTCTGTCTTAATCGATTACGTATCGGAATATCGATTAAATGGTTCGTTCTTGTAACTCAGTTCACATTTTAAACATTTTAATCGATTACTATCTTGATTTAATCGATTACATATTCTAAATAATCGATTACTGAAGCGTGTTTAATCGATTATTTTCAGTTAGAAAGCTGTTATAAATAGAATCCACTATTCTGAAGTTTGTAACTTTTGAGATTTCGAATTCTAGGCAATCACAAACCTTCTTGAGCTTTCATTAGTGAATTTTCTGAGTTACTAAACACATAGGCTTCACAAATTCATATGATTGATTGATTCAAGAGTATGAAGCATTATTGATCATCAAAAGCATAAGGAAAGGAATGCATTGAGTTAGTAATCTGTCATTCAACCTGGTGAATCATTCATGTGCATGAGTTCTCGGATTATCAGGTGATAGCTTTCCTTTTTCTTTGAAGGTGTAAAACTGTTCTTTGAATTTATGTAAAGATTAGTCTATTGTAAATGGGTTTTCTTACATGATTAGAGATAGTGTTTCTCTAAGGGAAGCTGAGTAGTGTTCTCAATTTGGGTTTGGTCTCTAAGGGTCTAATAGTGTTTTAGACTTCTGAACTTTATCTAGGGTTGATAAAGAGAGGCTTGTAATATCTTGTAAGAATATTTTTTGCAATAGTGGAACTCTACTCTAGTGTTGAGTGGAAGAACTGGATGTAGCTTCATAGTGTTTGAAGTGAACCAGTATAAAATCTGTGGCTAATCTTTTTTATCACCTATTCATCTTTTAATTGCTTTGTTTGTGAATCAATTTCATTGCACGGAAAGTTATACTTTGTTTTCTATTCTTCTTGAAAAAGGAATTTGATTGAATATTGATTCTTGGTTTTTGAAACAATTTTTAAAGTGATAAAGATCTTGTGGTGAAACTCTGATTTAAAATTTTAATTTACCAAGGTTCAACCAATTCACCCTCCCCCCTCTTGGTTGATTTGAAGTATTCCTTTTGTTTTTTAGATCTTTGGACCAAAAATATCAATTTGTAAGTGGTGCTCTCAACCCAGGAATCAAACATTGACAATAAATTCTTTCAAGCTATAGTCTTCCTTTGGATCAATTACTGCTTACATGAAAATATTTATAATCGTCACATATTTATTACCTCACATATATATATTATTTGGCTAAATAATAATCTTCCTTTGGGCCTATGATTATTTGCATAAATAACAAATATACTCATTTTTATACTTCACAATAATGAATTATCCACAACATAGATTACTTTGGCAGCAATATTGTTTTTAATTAATTTATTATGAAATACAAGACAATTAAAAATAATAATAATTAAATAAAATAAACATAAATCAAAAGGTTTATTTTATTTAATTAAATGTTTAAACTCTTTAATTTTATTGCTCTTAATTTTCTAAATGAGATTATAATAAAATTATCCAAACTTCATCATAAATGATTGAATGTCATTCATGATAATAAATTATCATTTAATTGTTGAAAATAATATTATCAAAATATATCATTATTAATAATAATATACAAAAAAGACATTTTTTTTAAAACCAAATACTAGTAACTTACTTTGCAAAAAGAAGCAAGATGGCACTCAAACAGCATGACACGTCCACCACTCAGTGTAACTAGCTCTCACAATTTTAAGTTTCAAGGCACTAAAGTTAAAGCTCTAACTTTATGTCTCAAAAATGCTACGTGGTGATTACTGTTGCTATGTGCTTGCATTCCGTTACTAAAAAAAAAAAAAAAAAATCTCTTTTTCCATTCCATTATTTCCTCCTTAATTATAGCCTCATTCCGTTAATGCTTCCTTTCAAAAAAAATTTTATATATTCAAACAATTTAGAGATTTTATATGATAACAAAATTTATCAAACAATTGATAAACTATTTATCCGCTATTTGCCCGTAGTTGATTCCAAAATTATCAAACAATTGATAAACTACGTTTTCGTTATTTACTCGTAGTTGCATCATTCAAATTTTGCAGCAATGATTTCTCTAATTAGTCATTAATATTATTCTGTTATTTGTGAACAGGAATGTCTAGTGAAAATGCTGGTGATTTAATGTTGGATCAAACTCTCTCTTAAGGTATTTATAGAAGTGACATACCTTCAGAAAGTGATCACTATGCACAAGACAATACTCAATCATTGGGATGAGGTGTGTGCACAGTGTTAATGGAAATGAGAGAGTTTACCTCTGAAAACATTTGTTATTTATATTGCATTTACCTCTTGGTCAGTTGCAGATTTTTTCTCGATAATCATGGTTGAGATCTCTAACCGTTCCAGTATCACAATCCTTGCAGTTGTTAAGGTCCATGATCAAACTTTCAGTTATGGTCAACCGTCAACTATTCAAATCCTCAATGGGCCTTATTATTAGTAAGCCCATTTGTAATACGTAACAATTGCCCCCCAGCCCGATTATCGAGGTTTCTCGATAGCCGGGATGCATAGAGGTAGACCCTTTCCCCCAACAGCTTGAACAATTGATCCTCCTCATTAACTGTCTAATGGTCATCATATGTCGGGTATATTTTATGTCACCCCGGTCATTCTTATCCAAGATCTAATTCGACCCCGGACCTCTTTTTTACCACTGTCGGGATACCAACGCTTGTCCTTTGTGATTTGAATTGCCAATTCACCTTTATACTCTTGTCATATGGAATGAGCGTCTCGAGGTAATTATGTCATCATGTCTTGTCTTGAACAACATCGTACAGTCTACGCATTAATGTTCCGTCGCTTCATTACACGCCTTAATCATGACGTTTGAATTTTTTGTCCATTGTGCCCCCAACTATCAAATGGATTTGACTGTTTCACCCCTATGTGACGATTGGTGCTTACCAGTTATGTAACTGCACCATTTCATGTCTACGATGGTCCCGTTTTCTCCATTATATCTCTTAAAGATTACAATAAAAGTCACCTTTCACTATTTCTCTTAAGCTTCTTCTACATTCTCTGCAATTGCGCGTTCTTTCCTCTATTGTTCATCAATTTCGCCACCAAACTCTTTCAAGATTTCTCTTCTACCAGGTATCTTTACTGCCATAAACTTCTTTCTTTCATTTACAATTCCATCGTACATTATAATTTTATTCTTCCTTTTTGTCATCGTTGTAATCATGCATCACCTTTGTAATTTGCATTTTATTCCTTCTTTCTTCTGGGTTTTGTTTTTGTTCTTGAGTCATTTTTTGTTCTTGAGTCATTTTTCGCCCTTCCTCTAAATCCATTTCATTTTTTCAAAATGAAATTTATGCCTGAGGAAGAAGCACATTTGCACAAAATAGTTCCGTGCAAAACTGGATACTGGCTCTTCGGATATCCTTTTTCAGAAGAAGAAAGGAAAAAAATTTCTTACGTGGCCCTTCTAGTAGTTCCAGTACCACAAAGAAAACCAGTACAAAGAAAAGCAAAATTTCTAACCCTAAAACTCTCATAATTTCTAAGTCTGGAAATTCTTCTGGAAATCCTCATCCTTAGAACAAAATAATTCCTGGGATTGCTCTTTTGAAACTCAATTTGATCCATGCTTTGACTATGTTACTGAGAGTTGTTATCATTTAAATTTTGGGTTCGATTTGATGCCCGATTCAATACTTGGATCATGCCGGCACAACCCGGTTCTCGTTCCCAAACCAAAACTTGTTCCCCAGAATGAGGCGCTTGTGCAGAGAACGCCTCTTTCTTCCAATACAAGAAGTCCGTCTGGCATCATTCATACCTCGGATAGCTCTTTAATCCATTCTTCTGCTCATACGACCAATATATTCCCCTTAGGTATGTTTTACTGATTCTTATGTCTTTTACGTAGGTATTTATGGATCCATCATCATCAAAACTAGTTGCTGAATCTCACTCTGCTGGGTCACATTCAAACTGTCCCTCCATTCTAGCTACCAAATTTCCATGGGTCACTCATGAGGTGTTAAATACCTTTTCTGACTTACAACCGGGAAGTATTGTTGCACTGCCGGTCGGAAATCAGGATGGTTTTTGCGTCCATGCTCCCAACCCAGACGAACCTATATGTTCTATCCGGGAAGGGACTAAACATAACTTTTTCTTTTTCTACAAAGATGTAGTTTCTCGTTTAGGAATCTGCTTCCCCCTTTCAAACTTCCAAATGCAAGTTTTGAATCACCTCCATGCAGCTCCCTCGCAACTCCATCCAAACAATTGGGGTTTTATCAAGTCCTTTGAACTTTTTCGTCAGCACCTAGAAATTCCCTGTACAGTGCGCCTCTTCTTTTATTATTTCACTGTACATACTGCCAGGACGAGTAAAGAACCTCCTAACAAAAAGGGATGGGTTTCTATACGGGGTCGTTCAAATTGTAAACTTTTCACGGTTTATACCGAATCCTTCAAAAACTTCAAAAATAAATATTTCAAGGTTATTGCTGAACCCGGTAAACAACCTTTCTTTTTATCCGGCCCTGAGTCAGAGGACGTGGAGTGGAAGTTCCCACTCTATTGAACCCGTACTCACCATGACCTTCCCCCTGCTTCCTACCGTTTCGAGGAAACAGATTTGTCAGATTCTGACGCTTCCTCCATGACCCGGATTGCGGCACATATGGAAGCCTACGGCGCACCAAATGTTGTTGTTTATATTCACCATCACCAATTCGGGTTTTCTGCTGAATCCAGTATGAACATGCCCAATTTTGCTGATTTGTGATATATAATCTGATTTGGTCTAACTGTTTATTTTCGTCTTGTAGCTGACGACATGGGACCACAGCCGCCATCCTCTGCTAAATCAAAGCAAACGGCTTTTGCTGCGACCCCGGCAATAGCGATCTCGGCAACAAGCTCTCCCGCCCCAACAAAGGTTGCTTCCACCACCCCTGCTGTTGGGTCGGGAAAAACGACGGGAAAGAAAGCTCCTTCCGCCGAAGTGGTTGAGCGTGCTTTAACCCCTGAAGCAGGCACAATCTCCTGCTTACCTTAACATTTTGGAGAAAAGGAAAAAGCGTACGGTTATCCAGCCGGCGCAGTTGGAAATAGCCCAACCAACAAAAATAACCAAGCATCTACTCCACCGAGGATCGCTGCCCTCAATCTGCCCCCTCCACCGCCGGTTTCTTCTACCCCTCCTCCTTCTACTGATGCTTCCGGGTCCTCATTGGGATGCCGCTAGGAAAGAGGGGTTACAAATGACATGATCTGTATCGCTAAGACTCCCAAGCACTTCTTCGATACAAGGCTCCTTTCACATGAGGACCTCGAGGAGCTCGGCCGCATTGAGGAAAATGTCTTTGAATGTGTCGCTTTAATGCAAAGTCTGGAAACTCTGAAAATCGGGCACAACAAATTAGCGAATGAGCTCCAGGCCTCACAGGAGGAGACCCAAAAAGCACACGAGGAGCTCCTTGAGGCACAGGATTCCAACGCCTTTTTACTCCTAGAACTCCAAACTGCTTTGGACACTGCTGAGAGTGCACACTCGGCTTTGAAACAGCTCGAAAGAAAAACTTGATGTTGACTTTGCACTTCAATGAAATGAATACTGTGTTGGAGAAATCACAATTGGAGTGCAAAGAGGTCGAGTACAAGTTGCACAAGACTGAATCTCAGTTACAAGTGGCCGAGGAGGATGTTGTCTTGGCAGGGGAGGCGTTAGCTATGGCAGTGGAAGAATCCTTCAAAAACACCTTGGAGCAAATACGTTGTTTGAACCCGGGGGTTGAACTTAATACCACCGGTATACGTTTTCAAGCCTTCGTGGATAATGGCAAGCTAGTCCTTCCTTCTCCCCCTGAAGATTCCGTAGTCCCAATGGACGAGGATCCGACGCAAGGCGAAGAAGTGACCTCTACCCAACATGCTGATATGCAAGTTCAGACCCCAGGGACATAGGTGATTGAAGGACCAAGATGCCAATTTATTGTGTAACTTGTCATTTATCTTCAAGCCTTTTTCTAAACATTGTCGGGTTTAGTCCCGGCCTATTTTTAACCAACAATGTTGTTTTTATTTGACGTATTCGCTCCTTTAATCCAAATATGCATGAATCCGTAGTAATCCGAATTCCTTATGAAATTATTTGGCCAAAATTTAAAATATCCTTCACGCGCGGAATAGCTATTCATTTGGTTCCAACGACCAAGCATTTTACAATACAGATTGCCCTTCTGTAACATTATCCAGGTTGTGTGTCCCGGATTTGATCCTGACAATGATTAACATGCTATATGTAGGCCTTCACTTAGCTAGATGCCTTACATTCCAACTTGATCAGGGTTTAAATAGCACATCGATTGTTGCCGAGATATTATCGATCACGGTACCTCATAATTTTTATGAACTTATATGCAACTTTACACAGATAAGTTTGCGATCTTTTCGTAAAGATCAAAATACCTTATTGATTAATAACTTTCATAAAACGATTAACAATCGAATTATATGACCTCTCATGATCTCAATGACAGAGAACAATATGAATTCCAGGTTGAAAGCTTTAGTGCACTGTGGTTCATACTCTTGATAAAAGAAACACATGAATTATATACATGATATTGTTAATTTCGTCAAAAGAAAACGAAAATTTCATAAACGATTAATCAATCGAATTACAAAATGACTCATGATCTCGATGAAAGAGAACCATATGAACACATGGTTGACAACTTATTGTACCCCGGTTCACACTCTCAATAAAAGAGAAACACATGAATCACAAAGTTACATTGTTAATTCCGACACGGAAAACAAATACTTATTTTGCCATATGGCTTATTGCTCCTTCCATCTAACCTGGAACTAACTGTAATATATCTTCAATTTGTCCGCATTCCAAGTTCTTTGGATTGCCTTTTCGTCAAGGGTTTCCAACATGTAAGCTCCTTGTCCGAGTTGTTGTGCAATCCGGTATGGTCCCTCCCAGTTAGCTGCTAGCTTCCCCTCTTGAGCATTTTTATTTCCGATATCCTCCCTCCGAAGCACTAGGTCGCCTTGTTCGAAACACCTCGGCTTCACTTTCTTCTTATACTTCACGGCTGCTCGCTATTTTGCTAGCAGATCCCAGGAATGGGCCTCAACCCGGATCTCATCCGTCAGATTCAACTCAATGGCCCGAGCCTCACTATTCTCTCCTTCACCCTTCTGAAGTACGTGGTTGTGTCTCCAAGACAACTGACCAATCTCTACTGGTATCATAGTTTTGCAGCCATAGGTCATTCGAAATAGGGTTTCCTTGGTAGACGTTTGAACCATGGTTCTATGTCCCCACAATACACAATAAAGCTGCTCCACCCAACTCGAGTCGGCATCGTGCATCCGCTTTCGCAATCCTTCAACGATTACTTTGTTTGCTGCTTCAGCTTGTCTGTTAGATTGCGGGTGTTGTACTGAAGTGAAGTGATGCTTGATTTGGAACCTGATCATAATTTCCTGAAAACGTTTATCAGTAAATTGAGTTCCATTATCGGTTACAATCTCACCTGGGATCCTAAACCTGAAAATGATGTTTCGTTCAAAAAATCTTTGCACTCGAGCTGACGTAATGGTGGCGAGAGGTTCAACCTCAATCCACTTTGTGAAGTAATCTACTGCCACTATTAGCCATTTTAACTGCCTTTTTGCTGCTTTGAATGGCCGCAACAAATCCATTCCCCACTTGAAAAAGGGCCATGGTGCTGAAATAAACTGCAACTCGGCGGGAGGAGACCGCAACATCCTGGCATGTTTCTGACAACTTTCGCATTTTCTCACGTGACTTGCCGAGTCGGCTTCCATTGTCGGCCAATAGTATCCGTCTTGCAAAGCCTTCCTCGCTAATGTCTTAGCGCCTATGTGTTGGTCGTTGATGCCTTCATGTATCTCGGTCAGCACGTACTCAACTGTATCGGGTATCAAACAAACCAGCATCGGGTTATGCAGTCCTCTGCGGTAGAGTTCATCATCCACTATTGTGTACATAGCTGCATCACGTACTAGTTTCTTGGCCTCCATCACATCGTCCGACACTATACCCCTTCTAATATAATCAATCATCGGCCGCCTCTAGTCTTCCGCTGTCGAGATTATAATCACACGGGTTGGTATAGAAATTTCCTGCTGAATAACAATCCTGTAGTTACCCGGACTCTTGGTACTTGCTAACTTTGACAGGATGTCGTCCCTTGCATTTTCTTCTCTAGGAATATGACTCACCATTACTTCGTCAAAATCAACAATGATCTCCTTTACCTTAGTCAAATATTTGGCTAATAACGACCCCTTCACCTGATATCGTCCCTCGATCTGGGCTGTGACGAGCTAAGAGTCGGTGAACACCTTTATTTTCTTCGCTCCCTAATCCTTCGCCTGCAATAACTCGACAATTAGTGCTTCATACTTCGCCTAGTTATTCGATGTTGGAAAATTTAATTGAAGAGAATGCTTACTAGCCACCACTTCCGGATTTTCAATTATGATCTTCCACTTCCTTTCATGTTGGACGATTCGTCAACGTACAACTTCCAAAAGTTCTCCATATCTCCACTAACCGGAGTTAGTTCCATAACGAAATCCGCTAACGCTTGGGATCTAATAGCATGTCGGGCTTCATATTTCAAGTCAAACTCGAACAGTTGTATCGCCCAGTTTATCATCCTTTCGACCAAGTCTGGCTTGTGTATTACTTGCCGAATTGACTGATTGGTTCTGACAACGGTTGTATGGCTTTGGAAATACGGGCGAAGCTTCTTTGCAACTACCAACAGAGCCACCTTCTCCAACCTCTGGTACCGTAACTCGGGGTTTCGGAAGGCCCAACTTACAAAATAAATAGATTTTTGTGTTTCGGAGGTTTCCCTTACCAATACCGCACTAACTGCTTCATCTCCCACCGATAAATATAAAATTAATATCACCCCGAGCTCCGGTTTCGATAATACAGGTGGGGAGGCCAAACATCTCTTTACCTTGGTGAATGCGGCCTCGCAATCTGAGCTCCATCCTATAACGGCTTCTTTCTTCAGTAGCTTAAAGTAAGGGAGTGCCTTCTTTACTAATTTCGGAAGAAAGTGCGTTAAAGCGGCTAGTCTTCCTGTCAGTTGCTGAATCTCTTTCTTATTTGTTGGAAATTTCATGTCCAACACGGCCTTACATTTATTCGAGTTTGCTTCGATTCCTCTATGGGTTAACATGAAACCCAGGAATTTCCCGGCTGAGACTCCAAACGCACATTTAAGTGGATTTAAGCTAATATTATATTCCCTTAACCTGCCAAATGTTTCTTCCAAATCTTTGATGTGGTCATCCATAGTGGCTATTTTCATGATCATATCATCGATGTAAACTTTGATATTTCGAATGAGTTGGGGCTCGAAGACCTTATTCATCATCCTTTGGTATGTAGCCCCTTCATTCTTCAACCCGAAAGGCATCACATTATAACAATAGTTTGCCTTGTCGCCTATAAAAGCCATTTTTTCTTGATTCGCTGGGTACATGGCTATCTAATTATATCCTGAGTAAGCGTCCATAAACGACAGTAGCAGGAACCCGGATGAATTATCCATGAGTTGGTCGATATTCAGCATCGGATAGGCATCCTTAGAACATACCTTGTTTAAATCGGTGTAATCCGTACATACTCTCCATTTCCCGTTAGATTTTCGGACCATGGCTACATTGGATAACCATGTGGTGTATTGAATTTCTCGTATAAACGCGGCTTCTAACAACTCTTTGATGTGCGTGGCCAATGCTTGGGTTCTTTCAGGGACGAGCTTCCATTTTTTCTGTTGGACCGGCTTCGATCCGGGGTACATGCATAGTTTATGGCAACAAAAGGTTGGATCTATCCCCAATATTTCAGACGCTTTCCAAGTGAACACATCCTGGTTCCTTCTGAGGTCTTCCATGAGTCTGACTTTGATGTTTGAATCCACCTTTTTTCCAAACTTAGTGATTTGCCACGATTGACTCCCTATCTGCACTTCTTCTATGTCTTCAGCTGGTTCTGGTCTCCATTCTTCAGAACCCCCTCTAATGTCAAGCTCTACCATGTTTATTGGCTTTCCCGACTGCCGCTCAGCTGTTTCCCGCTCCCCCTGATCCCCTGGATGTATCCGAGGTGGTGAAGATGAACCGCCCTCACTTTCCCTAATAATGTTGTAGCACTACTAGAAAAACAGCTTTCTACATCGGTTATTTGGGACATTTAACATCGGTTCTGAACCGATGTTGAATCAGGCGACGTTGAAAGTGTAGAAGTTAACATTGGTTCTCAAAACCAATGTTAACAAAAGTAAAGAACATCGGTTTCCCATCAATAACCGATGTGGACATCTGATAAATGAAAACGTTGAAAAGTGTAAAAGATGGTGTGACAACATCGATTTCCTTGCAGAACCGATGTTAACAAAGACAACAACATCCATTTTTACCCAAAACCGATGTTGATTATGGATTACAACATCAGTTTTGAAAAGAAAACCGATGTTGTTACATGAAAACAACATCGATTTTTATTGCAATCGATGTTGTTTTTTTTAAAATATTTTATCTGTTTTTTTTAATTTTAGCAGTTCTTCAATCTGAAAATTTAAAAATCCAGATCCAGCCAATTCACAATTTAATAATATTCCAATAACAAATAAAAGTAAATAGTGTCAATGTACATAAAAGATTATGCTAAGCCTTAATATACAATTGTTTTGAAAATCCAATAAACCACCTAATCTACTAATACATCTTCTCTAATTTTAAGAAAATAATTCGCCCATTGCACTCTTATCGCCTTCAAACACTATGAGTCATTCTCCTAAATTCAGCTTCAGCACTAGATCTTGCAACGACTTTCTTTTTTTACTTTTCAAAGTCACTAAGTTACCTTTGACAAATGTAAAATAACCAGAAGTTGACTATCTAGTTGTTTTGTCCCCTGCCCAATCTGAATATGAATATCCTTCAACATAGGTAGTATTATTTTTTGAAAATAGAAGTCATTTTCCAGGAGTTCCTTTCAAGTATCTGAGAATTCGAAAGAAAGCCTCCATGTGATCAATACTAGGAGCATGCATAAATCTACTTGCTACACTTACTGCATAAGCTACGTCAGGCCTAGTGAGATAGATAAATTAATCTACCTACCAACCTTTGGTATCTTCCTATATCAGCAACAACTTGGTTGGGAAAGATGCCAAGTGTATGATTCATTTCTGTGGGTGTTTCGGTTGGTTTGCATGCTAGCATCCCTGTTTCTGTTAATAAATCCAAGATGTACTTTCTTTGAGAGAGAAAAATACCTTGTTTTGATCTTGATATCTCAATCCCAAGAAAATATTTAAGTTCTCCCAAGTCTTTCATTTCAAATTCAGTGTTCAAGTATTTCTCCAACTTCTTCATTTCATCTAAGTCATCTCTAGTTAGAACCATGTCATCCACGTATACTATCAAGGCTGTAACTTTTCCTTTTTGATGTTTTATAAACAAGGTGTGATCTGCATTGCTTTGGTTGTACCCATAACCCCTCATAGCCGATGAGAACCTTCCAAACCAAGCTCTTGGTGATTGTTTGAGGCCATATAATACCTTTTTCAACTTGCACACTATTGGTTCTGTGTTGGGCTGAATACTAATTCCAGGGGCTATGTCCATATATACTTCCTCTTCAAGGTCTCCATTCAAGAAGGCGTTCTTCACATCAAACTGCTTGAGTGGCCAATCCCTATTGGCGGCCAATGATAATAGAATACGAATAGTATTTAATTTAGCCATTGGAGCGAATGTTTCTTGGTAGTCGATACCATACTTTTGTGTGAATCCTTTTGCTACTAGTCGCGCCTTGTATCTATCAATATTTCCATATTCTTTTAATTTGATAGTGTACACCCATTTGCATCCAATGGTTCTTTTTCCTTTAGGAAGAGGAACCAATTCCCATGTTGAATTCTTTTGGAGAGCTTCCATTTCTACATTCATAGCTTATTTCCACTTTGGGTTATCTAAGGCTTCCTGAACATTGTTAGGAATACATACAGTAGATAATTAATTCACAGTCATAGCATATGAGTGAGATAACCTATGAGTTGATACATAATTGGAAATAGGATATTTGGCTTTTGCTTTGATGTCAGGTTCATATAGTGTTTTAGAAATGCCTTTATTTGATCTATGGGATATTCAGTTAGGAATTTCATTTGAGGCATGTGTGGACAGATTTAAATTAGAAGAAAGTAGTGGTAAAGACTCAAAAATTACCTCTGTTATTGTTGTGTTATTGATATTTGAAGATTCAGGAACATCGCCAGATGAATAATTAGTTATTGGGGTTAAATGTGGGGATCCATCATGAGAATCCGATGCTCTGTTTGTAGGAGATGTAGGTGTAGAATTTTCTGTTGAAGTCGAAAGTGGAAAATCTGATGCAGTGGGAGAATTATTAGAGCTTGGTAATATTTCAAAACAGAATACTCCTCCAATATTAAATGTCTCCCCCTGAGGAGAAGGCCCAAGAACTCCCCTTGAAAAATAAGGTTCCTATTCATGAAAAGAGACATCCAAAGTGACATGGATTTTATGAAGAAGAGGATCAAAGCACTTGTAACCTTTTTAAGTATCGGAATAGCCAAGAAAAATATATTTTGTGGCACAATGATCTAATTTATGTCGTAGAACTTTAGGCTTATGAACATAAATTGAACAACCAAATATGCGGGGTTCCAAATTGGATATGTGAGGAATAGAAAAATGTGATTCTAAAGTTTGTTGAGGAGTTTTAAAATTGAGAACACTAGAAGGAGTCCTATTAATTAAATATGCAGCAGATAAAACGGCCTCCCCCCAATATTTTTTAGGAACATGCATGCCAATTAGGGATGCTCGAACAACTTCTAACAAGTGTCTATTTTTCCTCTCAGCCAAACCATTTTGTTGAGGAGTATAGGTGCATGAAGTTTGATGTTTTATGCCTTTATCACGTAAAAAAGAAGTGAAGGGTGCATTTAAATATTCAATCCCATTGTCTGTTTACAAAATTCGAATAGGAGACTGAAATTGAGTATTAACCATAGCAAAAAAAACGTTTAAATGCAGTAAAGAGCTCACTTTTGGATTTTAAGAGATTGACCCAAGTGACACAGGTACATTCATCAATAAATGTGACAAAGTAGTGAGTTTGAGAGAAAGATGGTTCCTTGGAGGGACCCCATACATCTGAGTGGACTACTTGAAAAGGAACTTGACTTTTATTAATACTTGGAACATGAGGAATACGATGGCTCTTGGCCAATTTACAAGTGCCACATTGAAATTCAGATTTATTGAAATGAGAAAACAAATTGGGAAACAACTTTTCTAAATAACTAAAGGAGGGATGTCCTAAGCGGTGATGCCAAAGCCAAATAGAGGCACGGTCTTCATTATCAGTAGAAGTAAGAAAAGATTGAACATCTAGGGAGTCTGGTTTGAAGTCAAGGTCCAAAAAATAAAGTTGTCCAAGTTTAATACCATAACCAATTTTCATCCGAGTTGAGATATCCTGAAAAACACAGAATTCAGGCCAAAAGATAATAGTGCAATTCAAAGAGTCAGTAATTCGATAAACAGATAGCAAGTTAAATTCCAAAGAAGGCACAACCAAAACAGAATCCAAATATAAATGAGAGGATAAGGAGAGTGAGCCTTTTCCAGTAATAGGAGAAGTGCCACCATTGGCCATGGAAATAAAAGGTAATGCACAGGAACTAAAATTATGCAACTCAAAGGCATCTTTGATCATATGATCCGAGGCACCGGTATCAATTACCCAAGTATGATTTCTAGACAAAGTAGAGAAAGCATAGGGTTTACTGAAGGGACCTTAATGAGTCACTAAAGCAACAGGAGCAAGGGAATGGTTCGTTTGAGTAGCAACGACAGTGGGAGCATCAGGTTGAACAGCGGCAACAACAGCAACAGGGGTGTTTCTTTGTGGTTGTTTGTTGAAGTCCCACCATTCGGGATAGCCAATCAATTCAAAGTACCTCTGCTTGGAGTGTCCAGAAGCTCCACAATGTAGGCAAACATATTGATTTGATTTTGCATAAGAAGAGGGCTTGTGAGATTTTTTAGGTCCACGTGTAAGCAAGGCAGTAGAATACAAGGAAGAACGAGTGATAATGCTTTGTCGAAACGCACCAAAACAAATTAACTAAGCTAATTCTGTAGCACAGGGTTAACCTAGGTCAACTCAGAGACACGATCAATATGGTTCTAGCTTCAATTCATCGATAATAATAAGGGGGAATTTCGTCGAACAGTTGGTATGCGCAACGTAAAACATGCAAGAACACAAACTAAAATTAAAGAATAATGCAGAAATTAACAAGATTATCAAGGAGTAAAGTAAAACAGATTAGAAAGCATCAATCTAATTCACCAACCCAAGTTATTCGAATCATCATCATTCTCATAAGTTGATTCTACCATGAACATTCATTCAATCTCAATAGAAGCAGTTTAATCGACTCTATTCCTAAATTAATTGAAAGCACAACCCTAACTGAAATATCATTCAATTAATCTTGTGATTATCATTCAAAATTAGGACATGAATCCATAATCCTAACTCACTTTCAATCCTAAATGCATTCATAATCATGAAAACATAGAAGAAGGTGAATATTCAAATAGAATTCGAAATACCGAATCGGACCTCCAATTCTTCTCTTGCTTGAGTTGGATCCTTGGATTGATTGATGATTTAGCCTTCCATGATCATCACCAAGGAAAGCCCCATGAAGTGAGTGCAAGAAAATGGAAAAATAGCAAAATGGAAATGAAGAAGATGAAGAACAATGAAGAACAAATGAGAGAAAATGAAGAACAAGTTTTTGATTCTAAAAACTAAAGAAAAGAAATATAAAACTTGTTTATTGAATTGTAAAGTGTTGTCTAAGTTTCACTAAAGTCACTAATATATACATTGACTAAGTTCTAAAAATAGAATGGACCATAAACAAACCCAACAATCTAATTATTTACTGTTTACACCAACAAAATTAAAACTCGCAGCCAAATTACAAGTGCAGAGGTTTTGATTTCAAAGCTCAAAATGACCCTCCAAATGACAGAATTGGCCTCAGGCTATTTCTAGCAAACTTGTAGATATTTTCGTTATCTTTCTAGGGACTACTAGAATGTTCCATTCGAAGTTCTGTAGCACTCTATAGGTCCTATACAAGTCAGATATGTCAAGTGAGCAAAAATCCAAAAATACGCAACAACTAGCAATTAAGCCCACTTACTTGCCTAAGACAAAAACTGAATTAGAATAGAAAAATAAAGGTCCAAGAGAGGTCAAATAGGCTAAGAATGATAAACAAAAATTTAACTAAAAGCACCCTATCAACAAGCATGATCCATGGTCTGTCGTTGAGTGAACTCCCGACGTACGAAGGCTTACGAACTCTCCAAATCAAGTTTGGGCTCCTTGTGCAAAATTTCACCACGGATATGGTCGAACTCAGAGTCCAATCCATTGAGGAAGATGTGAACTCGAAGTCTGGCCATAGCAGAGTGAAGATGAACAACGCCATCAACATTGGAAGCCAGAGAGTTGCTACGATGATCAATTTCCTGAAATATGGCCAAAAGTTCATTATAGTAGGTGGCTAAAGGCCTACCGTTCTGTCTGGTGGTGAAGGACCTTTGATTCAGTTCGAAAAGGCATGTTTCGTCGGAGTCATCATAGAAGGTATGTTTGCAAGCCTCCCAAATCTCCTGAGTCATGTCGAGACGTAGGAAGCGAGGCATAAGCGATGGATGCATGGAGTCAATCAGCCAGCTCTTGACCCTCATGTTGTTGGTCACCCAGCCATCGAAACCAGGGGCATCAAGCTTGGGTTGCTTTGTGGCTCCAGTGAGATAGAAATGATTGTTCCTAGCACCGACTCACATATCCATTAGTTGGGACCATAATGGATAGTCCGATTCATCAAGGATAACGAACATGGGAAATGATGAGTTATCTTAGTGGATGATGATGGGTGAGGGGACGATGGAGTGAGGAGGAGATGGGGCATTGTTCTCGACGGCGGTGGTATTAGGGTTGTTGGATTAGGATTCCATTTAGGAGTAAGTAAGGTAGCAGTTGCAATTCGAGTGAGGAAAAAAATATGCAGGGGGGTAAGTATTCAAGGGTTTCAATTTCGAGTAGAAAAAAATAAAAAAGAAGCAAAGGATCAGAACCTAAGCGACTAATACCATTTAAAATAAAGTACCGTTGTTTTCGTATTAATTTTGTTCCTCAATTGAGGTGTTTTTATACAAAGCTAAGACTAACAAACTCAATTATATAATAGGTAACAAAAACAAGCTAATTTAACTATATAGTGAGTAACAAATTTCTTATCTATTCATATCACAAAATAATCAAATAAACAGAAAATAACAACCTATACAATTTGAATTTTAAATCTCTTATCTTAACAGGTGGGCATGGATTGGATTTTTAAAAATCCAATCCATATCTAATCCATATTAAAAATCCAATCCATATCTAATCCATATCTATTTAAATGGATTAGATCTTAAATCTATATCCATATTTTTTTAAAAACAATTTGCATTCAAAATCCAATCCATTTAATTGGATATGATTTTTTGATATCCAATTTATATCCACTTAAATGTTATAGTATTTTTTTTATATAAATTTTAGTAATCAAACACTAAAAAGAGAAAACTTAACACCTGTCCACTTGAATTAGATAAGAATTACTTCAAATACCAAATGTGTTAATTAAAATATCACTAAACGGAATTAATCATACACTTGAACTTGACCAAGTTCTATCATAATCACACTCAAGTTACTAAAATAAAATGTAATATAAACTCTCAAAACGACAAACAATTCAGAGTCTAAAGGGTGAAGTACCATAACATCTACGTATCCTTAAAGCATAATTCATCCATCTAATTCTCATTGTTCAGAGTATTATTCTATAAAAAAATACTGAAACTGAATTTCTGAAATATCGAAATCCAAGAGTTCATCCATCCATCCAATGACCTATCAATTTCACTCAGATGTATCCTACGCAGCTAACAGTAGAATGCCTGACTTTCACCAACCTCAACGCTATCTATGCCCAAAACCAAAATCAACAGTTTATACTTAAGTATATAAAACAAAACAGAATTCACATGCAAAGTGTAACATTAAAGTACCTTGCAAATTGCATAGTGTAAGAATTAGTACTAATCTCAAACACTACTCTTCAAGAGAAATAGTAATTGAACCAACAACATCTTACTGAGAAACCAACTCTATAAAAAACAAAAAACTTTCTGTTACTCAATAAATATTTTAATTATAAATAAAAAGTTTATCAAATGCCCAATTCATATATTTTACTTTAGACCTCGGATCTAAAACAACAACAATTAGCAACAACATGTTCAACTTGTTAGGATCACCCCAATATTTATGATATTTTTCTTTCATATTTTTAGTCATCTTATGTGTAGCACTATCTTTAATGTTGCAGTTAAGCAAATCGTTAATCCCGTGCCAAATACCTACCACCTGTAACATGTACATATTACTAGTAACATAAGAGCTACTTGAGATGCGTAAAATGGCTTCATAGAAAATGCTCAAGGAGGATAGAATAGCCTCAACATAGAAAAATTCATAAGAAGTAACATAAGAGGTACCTTCTCCTGGGTTGCTTTTAAGCATTTAAGCATGGAAGGGATGCCTCAAACCAGCGATATGTCTCCTGAATGAGAAATTAAATTAGAATCTCCAGAATCCAAGGAATATATATGAATTGTTGAAATATGAATTGACAGTAATAATGAAAACCAAGGGCAAAAAGAATATAATCTATGCAAATTTAAGAGTAGACACATAGAAATAGTTCAGCCATCAATTGTATACATCAATTAATATAAAATTATTCTAATATATTTGATAATTTAATTCGAGGCTTAATTACTTAGTTATATCAAGAGTGTTTTTATCATACTTTAATTGTGATTTTATCTATTTCAAACAAAATTATCACTAGTGAAGTAATCTTTACCAAATGAAAAAAATAGTTAAAACAACTTATTGGGATTTTCTCTTCTAGGTTTTATTGTAATTTTTCTGAAACTAGTACTAAGACTAGACATTTTCTTCCCTGCGATGCTGATGCAAATTTTGTTTGCTAGTAAAATCAGGAAAAAAAACAAGTCTATTGCTGAAAGAATTCATCCCTTCACTAAGATGACAATTCTGGGACAGGTTTAGCCGTGTCAGGGAGACAATTTCTCATTTTTTTACACTGGCATTAGCTAATCCTCCGCCACATATTTCAAGGGATTGCAAGTTCTTGAATGCTGCAAGATGGAGAACAAAAGAGGAACTAAAATTTAAGCCAACAAGATAACTAGTAACCTTAGGCATCAGTAATCTATCGGGCATCCAGATTAAGTGATTTAAGTTGTGCCAATCCTGACAGCCTTTTCAGGCCATTATCAGTTACTATGGTGAATGACATATTTAAATCTTCCTTTAAAACCTGGAGAAAAGCAAGAACCAGATAATCAACACATGCATTTTATGTATTGTTTGTAAATATCTTTAACACATAATATTTATGTGTTTGTAGAGGTAACTACAAAAACAATATTCAGATTTAGACAATGTTTAATTTAAGGTAAGAAGTCCTGAAACAGTATAAGATGTTTTCAATCAAATTAAAATGTCACAAGCAACAAGGCCATCTTAGCACTGTAGGGATAGATTGGTAAGAATAGAGATAATTTTTTTATAAAAAAAAATCACTTATATTTGGGTAACTTAAAGGGCTTTCTGAAATTTATCTTCGAACATTATACAATAGTCTAAAATATAACACAATAATGGTAGATTAGCATACAATGTCAATTTTCTTACTAAAAGGTTACATGTGCAAACTGAATAAGGTTATGCATATATATTATGACATATAGAATACCACATAGGTGTAGCATTGGTACTTCCATAAATTCTAGCAGTGAAACATAATCAACAAATATAGTAACATATCAAAGATCGGATTTGAACTCGTATGCCAATAAACTTGCAATAAATAGACTTTATATTTTTATTTGATTACCATATTCAAGATTGTGGCATCAACCTGATATATAACGCAACCCACTGTTCCCAATGTCAGTGTCTGACAACACCAGACTTTTCAAGAGTGTAAGGCCTAAAAGAACAAATAATTATAAATTTCATACCATCGGTGATATTTCAAATCAAACTATTTGATTACTAAAATGTCAAATTTTCGAAACGATTATAATCTATTCCCCTTGAGAAAGCATTATGATAAACAAATTAAGTAAATTAAAAGAAAAATTATAAGCAAAACTAAATTAAAACCACTAGACTAAGCATCATGTATATCTACATTCTAAACACAATGTCAAGGCTAAATGTTGGCTTAAATTCCCATGATAACTTTCATCTAATTCAAATATTCGAGTTTATGCCAAGTGCCATATGGCTCTATTCCATCTCAATGTTTACTGTCTCACAATATAGGAGGATTTGAATCATCAAAGTATGTCATTCAACTGAAAATGACATCATGGTATAAAGCCTCAATGCCTCATGTCATATATCCCCAAGCACAGATCAAGAAAACATTGAAAAAGTATAACCAATCTGTATAAATTTTGAACAATGTAATGCCCATTTAAATATACCAAAAGGAAAATGATAAAATCTAGTGAAAACCTGTCGAATTAGCAAGCCCGTCATCACTTATCTCAGATTCAAATTCTCCAAATTTGTTAAACCCGCAAAAAGAAAAAAAAAGATTAATGAAATAAAGGATAATTGGAAAAGTATAACAATAAACAAGTCGCATGCATGATGATTGTCAATGTCCAAGTAGCATTAATGACCCAACTTGTGGAGTATGAAAGTAGTCTTTATCCCAGAAGTGCTCAAGAACATTAAGGGTCAGTAAGCTTTAGAGGCCAAATGGACAAATCTTTTTAAGAAGTTTCAAGAGTATAATATAATATGCACTTAATAATTTCGTACCTGCAAATTTTGTTTGCTTCAACCTAAAAGAAAAAACAAAAGTTCAAAATCATATCTTGCAAAGAAAAATTAATAAAAACCTAAGGACAAGGGCACTGTATGTGAGAGGAATCATGAGAGTGAGAGGAAACCAAAGGCAATGGCACATACGCACTAGAGTGAAAAAGGAATTCATACCTGATTTTTTGGATTTGGATTTGTGAGAGGAAGACACATACACACACTATGAACTTTGGATTTGGGAAATAAAATGCCTTGTGTGTATTATGAAGTTGTCCAAAAAATGAAGTTTGGTTTTTTCACTTAAAATATGTATAAAAGGAAATTGAGTTTTAGATTTATAAATGGATATAAAATATGGATGTAGTAAAAAATCTGATCCATTAAAAATAAATAAAATGGACTGTGTTAAACTGATTTCACCAGCTTTTCACGTTTTGTGCACTTTGAGTTGCAGCAACACATAGACAGAGAGACTAGAGAGTTTAGAGGGAGTGAGAGAACTTCACTAATTGTTATTGATGCAATGGTGTATTTATACAATAACCACATGGACTAAAAAATGCTTAAGAAAACAGACTTAAAAACAGAATTATAACTAACATCCCCCCATAATTCTGATTTTTACTCAGCTCTACACAGCAGCTTGTCTCTGAGTTCTTCAAATTTTGCTTTTCTGAGAGGCTTAGTCATCAAATCTGCAAGATTATCTTCTGATCTACAGTACATCAACTTGATCTTGCCTTTGCTCACTTTGTCCCTGATGAAGTGATATCTGGTTTCTATATGTTTGTTGTTTCCATGATTAATAGGATGCTTAGCCAAGTTTATTGCAGACTTGTTGTCAATTTGCAGTGTCACAGGTCTCTTCTTAAGAATCTTCATTTCCTTTAGCAGTTTTCTCAGCCACATTCCTTGACAAGCTCCCACAGAAGCTACTATATATTCAGCTTCACAGGTTGACAGTGCTACAAGATCCTCCTTCCTTGAGCACCAAGAGATTGGTGCCTCTCCATACTTGAAAAGATATGCAGTTGTGCTCTTTCTATCATCATTGTCTCTCCTCCAATCTAAGGCAGTATAACCTACTAACTCAGTTTCAATGTTGCCTTGGCCAAAGGGAAACAAAACTCCAAGATGAATTGTGCCTTTTATGTATCTTAGGATTCTTTTAGCAGCCATTAAATGAGGTGTCTTAGGAGCCTTCATGAATCTGCTAATAAGACCAACACTGTAAGCCAAATTAGGTCTTGTGTTGCACAAGTATCTTAGTGAGCCAACCATCTGCCTGAAAACTGTAGCATCAACCAATTCTCCCACATCTTTCAAACTCAATGTCAGGCCTGCTTGTGCTGGAGTAGCTGCTGCATTACATTCTTCCATCTTGAACTTCTTCAAACTATCTCCAACATACTTTGATTGATGCATAATGATTCCAACTTCAGTTTCCTTGAACTCTATGCCAAGAAAGTATGACAAGAGTCCCAAGTCTGTCATTTCAAACTCCTTCATTAGCAACTTCTTCACAGCTTCTATCTCTTTTGCTTTACTTCCAGTCAAAAGCAAGTCATCAACATAAAGACACAAAATTATTAGCTCATCTGCAGATTTGTGCTTTACATAAACTCCATGTTCTAAGGGGCATTTAACAAAACCAATTCCAATCAACACACTGTCAATCTTCATATTCGAAGCCCGAGGAGCTTGTTTCAATCCATACAAAGCCTTCTTCAATCTTAAAACCTTAGATTCATGACCAGTAACCTTGAATCCTGGTGGTTGGTCAACATAGACCTCTTCTTCAATTGGTCCATTTAAGAATGCTGATTTTACATCAAGTTGGTACATGGACCAACCTTTCAAACAAGCAATGGCAGCTACAACCCTTACTATTTCAATCCTTGCAACAGGAGCAAAGATTTCTCCATAGTCAATACCCTCTTTCTGCAAGAAACCTTTAGCCACAAGTCCAGCCTTGTGCTTGATCACTTCACCACTAGGATTCCTTTTAAGCTTGTACACCCATTTTACAGCAATTGGCCTCTTCTCCTTAGGCAATGTTACAAGCTCCCAGGTTCCATTCTTCTGAATGGAATTTAATTCTTCCTCCATTGCAGTAACCCATTTAGGATTTTGTAAGGCTTCTTCACAGCTGACAGGTTCAGTTCCTGCATACAATGCAAGATGCACAAACTCACCTTCTTCAGTTATTTGCTGGTCAGAGTATATTTCAAAGTCTTTCAATATCTGTGGAGTTTGCTTAATTCTCTTGAGATTTTCTTGTATTACTTCCATCTGCAGAGATCTCAGCAGCAGCATCTTCACTACTCATATCACTAGAGATATTAGCAGTGATTTGAATTTTAACAGCTTTGTTTGTTGAATCTTCTCTCCATTCATAACCCTTTAATTCATCAAATACAACATCTCTGCTTATTACTACTTGATCGTTTCTTGGATCATAAAGCCTGTAGCCTCCAGTGGAGTGATATCCAAGAAAAATCATATGCACAGCCTTGTCATCCAATTTCTGCCTGAGTTGATCAGGTACATGTCTATAGCACAGAGAACCAAAAATTCTGAGATGGGTTATGTCAGGTTTGGTGTTGGACCAAGCTTCTTCTAGTGTTTTATTCTTCAACCTGCTGGTAGGGCACCTGTTAAGTATATAAACTACTGTAGAAGCAGCTTCACTCCATAGTGTGTGTGGCAGATTTTTGAATTTCAGCATGCACCTGACCATATTCATTATGGTTATGTTTCTTCTCTCAGTAGCACCATTATGCTGAGGAGTGTAGGGAGGTGTAAATTCGTGTGTTATACCTTCTTCTTCACAGAACTCAACAAATTCCCTTGAGGTGTATTCTCCACCTCCATCAGTTCTCAAGGTTTTAATATGATTTCGACATTGTTTTTCAACAACAACCTTATATTTCTTGAAAATACTAAACACCTCACTTTTTCTTTTAATCATGTAAATCCATGTTTTTCTACTCAAATCATCAACAAAGGTTATGAAATACCTGTTTCCACCAAGTGATTCTGTTTGTATTGGCCCACACACATCAGAGTAGATAATCTCCAATTTCTGCTTTGATTTTACAGGAACAAAGCTTTTGAATGGTTTTCTTGTTTGCTTGCCTTCTAAGCAATCCTTGCATTTTTCAGTAGTTGATTTCAGTTGAGGAATTCCTCTCACCATCTCATGCATATGACTTAGATCCTTGAAATTCAGGTGACCAAGTTTGTAATGCCATAACCATTCAATTTTGCTTGTGGTTGTAAGTAAGCAGTTGTTTTCCAACACATTAATGCCTACTTTGAAAGTCCTATTTCTGGATAGTGGAGCCTTCAATATCAGTCTTTTCTGTTTGTCATAGACTCTCATCCTTTTGTCTAACATAGTCATTTGGTAGCCCTTTTGTGCAAGCTGACTAAGACTTAGTAAATTGCACTCAAAACCAGGAACATAAAGCACTTCTTCTATGCAGGATTCTTTGCCATCATTTATTTTGATCATCACACTACCAACTCCTCCAATGGTTAGAGTCCTTTCATCAGCAAACCTCACTTTATTCTTCATTGATTATCAAGATTGATAAACCAGTCTTTGTGTCCTGTCATATGAGTAGAACACCCTGTGACAAGGTACCAGTGATCATCATTCTCTCCACTGGATTTTGTTGTAACCATCAATAAAACTGGTTCAGCATCTGAGTCTCTTTCTGCTGCAAGCTGAGCCTCATCATCTTGGTCCTTGTCTCTATACCAACACTCAGTTGAGTAATGTCCCTTCTTACCACAGCAGTAACAATCTATGTTCTTCTTGTCCCAGTTTTTCTTGCCTCCTCTACCTCTTGATCCAAAGAAACCTGCTTTCTTCTTAGTTGAACCACCATTCTTTTGATCAGATTGAGATTTCCACCCTTCTTTAGAGTAGTTTCCACCTCTTTCTCTTGAAATCTTGAATTTTCCTCTACCTTTCATGCCTCTATTGCTTTCTGTAGAAACATTTCTTGAATTGTTCTGAACTTGAAGTGCTTATTCAAAAGCTTTGTCAGCTGCCCTTTCTTGAAGTCTATGTTCATGGGCTTCAAGAGAACTTTGCAATTCATCTACTGTCATGATCTCAAGATCCTTTGATTCTTCAATTGCAACCACTATGTGATCGAATTTTGGATTCAAGGTTCTGAGAATTTTTTCAATTATCATCAAATCATTGATTTTTTCACCACAATTTTTCATGGAATTTACAAGAACCTGCATTCTGTTGAGGTAGTCTCCTATCCTTTCATTCTCCATTTGTAACATCTCAAATTGCCTTCGAAGTGTTTGCAATCGGACTTTCTTGACCTTATCTGTTCCAGCATATACTTTGTTCAATATGTCCCAAGCTTGTTTTGCAGAACTTGCTCCTGCGATTTTCTCAAAGTGAGAATCATCCACACATTAATGAAGAATTACCAAGGCTTTGCAATCTTTCTTCTTTGACTCATTGTTTTCTTCTTTAATGCTTTTTTCAACTGTTTCCAACAAATCTTGGAAACCAAACACAGCTTTCGTCTGAACATGCCATCTATCATAGTTCTTTCCTGTGAGGACAAGAAGATTTGCCGGAAAATGACCATTGGAAGCATGATTACTGCAGCAAGATCCCTTCTTGATCGAACCTAAGCTCTATGATACCACTGTTAAACTGAATTCACCAGCTTTTCACCTTCTGTGCACTTTGAGTTGCAAGAACACATAGACATAGAGATTAAAGAGTTGAGAAGGAGTGAGAGAACTTCACTAATTGTTATTGATGCAATGATGTATTTATATAATAACCACATGGACTAAAAAATGCTTAAAGAAAACAAACTTAAAAACAGAATTATAACTAATAGACAGAATTATAACTAACAGACTGGACCATTGGATACTAAATTTTTTTGGCCATGCTCAAGAAGTGGCTTGAAGTGAAACATATGAGTTTCCCGCTTAACCCTCGAAACCAAAGTCAATTTTCAAACCACTCTTTCTTTCTTCTTCTTCTTCTTCCGTTGTTACATCGCAGCAATCCATGGAGCCACCCACAGCGAAACACGCCTCCCTGCGGAACGTTCTAGTTCGTCTCTTCTCCTTCGCCGTACTCATCTTCGCCGCGCGATTCGCCATCATCGTCACCGTCCGCGGCGGAACCTGCGACTCCGCCGACTTCTGCTTCTTCTCCGACAGCCTCACTCTCTCCGCCACCTCCCGCATCTCCGACGCTGAAGATCAGTATTCCGGCAAGAACTGGCACCGCTCCGTCGAGCACTACGCCGCCGTCTTCCAGGACCTCATCACCGAGGGCTTCCTCTCCCCGAACTCCCGCGCTCTCTGCATCGACACTCCCTCCGGCGAGGACGTCCTCGCGCTGAAAGAGATCGGCGTCATCGACTCCGTCGGAATCTTCAAGAAACCGTCGCCGCCGTTGATCCTCCACGGCGAAGCCCGCCGGCATCCGTTCTCCAGCGACGCCTTCGACTTCGAATTCTCCGGCAGCGGCGGCCTGGAGCGGTCACCTCGGCCTGCCGAATTCGCCGCCGAGGTCTGCCGCACGCTCCGTCCCGGCGGCTTCGCAGCAGTCCACGCGGCGGTGAGAGACGCTTACAGCTTCGACTCTTTCCTTGAACTGTTCAATTGCTTTGAACTGATCAGAACACGAGAAATCAACAGTGTTGATTCATCTCCGGTTCTTGAAATTTTGATGAAGAAGAAAAACACAAACCCTAATTTCGAAATCAAAACCCTAAACAGCGGAAATTTCGTGAATAAGTGCTCTGTTAAGGGTTACAAACGTGAAATAATTAAAAATGCGGAGGCATTGATAGAGGAAGAGCCATTGAAACCTTGGATTATACGGAAGAAAATTGTGAAGAACATAAAGTACTTAACTTCTTTGGTTGACATAAGCTTTAAGAATAGGTATGTGTATGTTGATGTTGGAGCTAGAAGCTATGGTTCAAGCATTGGAAGTTGGTTTAGGAAACAGTACCCAAAGCAGAATAGAACCTTTGAGGTTTATGCAATTGAGGCGGATAAGTCATTTCATGAAAAGTATAGGGAAAAGAGAGGGGTCACATTGTTGCCCTATGCAGCATGGGTGAGGAATGAGACATTGTTCTTTGAGATCACCAGAGACCCAATCAAGAATGTGATGATGAAAGGGAGAGGGAGAGGGATGAGGAGGATCAACCCTGTGCAAACCTCTTCTAGCCATATGGGTGACAAGGACAAGATTCAGGGTTTTGATTTTGCAGAGTGGCTCAAGACCACTGTTACAAAGAGGGATTTTGTGGTGGTGAAGATGGATGTGGAAGGGACTGAGTTTCATCTCATACCAAGGTTGATTCAAACTGGGGCTATTTGTTTGATTGATGAGCTTTTTCTTGAGTGCCATTACAATAGGTGGCAGAGATGCTGCCCTGGTCAGAGAAGTGCAAAGTATCACAAGACCTATTCTCAGTGCTTGGATCTGTTTACTTCACTTAGAAATTATGGAGTTCTTGTACATCAATGGTGGTGATAACTGATAACTGATAACCCACTAGAAAGATAGTATTTTTTTTCACTGCTGTTCTATCATTCTTTGTATAGATATAGACATTCTTTTTTATTGTTCTGCACAGTGTAGGTAGAATCTTACACAATTAAATTGGTTCTTTTCATTCTTTTCAGTCCATAGTCATGCCTGCAAATGAAGAGTTGAGTAATGAGTTAATGAAAGATTTTGTATATTCTCTTCATTTCTTCAATTATAGCAGTTGTTATTGGTGATTTCTGTCTTTATGAAGCTTCCTTTGAGGTAATGTTATTGCTCAGTTGCAGCTTGAGTGACAGGTTAAAGATATTAATATTAAATTTAACTATTTTAGGCTACTTTGTTCCTTTGACTTTCGCCAGAACGGTTGTCTTTATCCTCACCCGATTTGCATCATTAGATAATGATGTCGCTAAGGTGCTCCCTATTGTGATAGAAATTCAATGTATCTCAGCCTTTCCAGTACTTACTATTTTCTTTCTCAGCTTCAGATCCTCAATTCAGAGATTGGGAGATTGGCCACTTCTTCATTACTGTGTGATGTTTGCTTCTTTTTGGTTGTGACAATAAAGTTTGTTGCAAGGTTATCCTCCACAAAGTCAATAGGAGTATCTATCGGGTCTTGCTTGTCCACCATGGTAATTATTACATTCATCATCTTTGTAGTTCACCCAGCTGCAATATGGGCAATTCAGCAATCACCAGAAGGGAAACCTGTTCAGGAAATTTATATATGTGGGGTTCTTCTAACATTAATATTTCTTGTATTCTTAGGTGAAGTTTTTGGCCTAAATGCACTTGTTGTATCTTTCTTTGTGGGGTTGGCTATACCAGATGGTCCACCATTAGGAGCAGCATTGGTAAATAAGCTTGATTGCTTTTTCAGTAGTGTTTGTGCCTATCCTTTTTATAATAGTTGGATTAAGGACAGATGTGTATGCCATACAGAAGATGAAGAACTTAGCTACAATTCAATTCGTTATTTTGCATTGCTTTTTGTGGGAAAGTTATAGGGGCTTTATTACCTCTCATCTTCCTTAGGATGCCATTTCGAGATGCCTTTGCTCTTGGTCTTATAATGAATGCAAGGCACTGTTGAATTGGCCTTGTTGGTTGACTTGAGAATAAAAAAAGTAAGCAAAACTTTTGATTCATGTGCATTGAGAGAGTTTTTGTTTTGTAAACTTATTTATTGAAGGTTTCGCCTCTATGAATTTTGCAGGTCATGAATGATGAATGCTTTGCAATTATGATTGTTACTTTAGTGCTTGTAACCGGGATTGTGTCACCTATTGTGAAAACTCTATATGATCCTTCTAAGAGGTTTCTTGCTTACAAAAGGAGGACAATTATGCATCACCAAAATAATGAAGGACTACGCATACTAGCTTGTATTCATAAACATGATAATGTTTGGCTATGTTGAACCTCCTTGCAGCCTCCACTCCCACTGAAGCAAGCCCTATTGACTTAGCTGTGCTTCATCTTATTAAGCTTGTGGGAAGAGCTTCCTCTCTTGTTGCGCCCATGCCGCGGAAGAAGCCTAGTCAACATCCAACTCAAACTGAAAGGATTTTCAACTCATTCAACAATTTTGAAGATGCATACAAGGGCAAGGTCACACTACATTCCTATAAGGCTATTTCTCCCTGTGCAGCTCAACAAAAAGGTTCTAGAGAAAGCTCCTTGCTCAGTTGGTGTGCTCATTGATCGTGGTAATCAAAAGATGTTTTGGTGTGGCTTCAGAAAGGGATCAATATATCAAGTGGCTGTGCTCTTCTTTGGTGGTGCAGATGATCGAGAAGCACTTTCATATGCGAGACACATGTTAGATCAACCTTATGTACATATTACTCTTTTTCATTTCTCATCTTCAGCTGAGATTGTTGGAGGAACAGAAAAGAGCAAAATGCTTGACACAGATCTTGAGTGAGTTTAGGCTTAAGCTATTCCGGAATGAAATAGTTTCTTACAAAGAGGAGATGATAATGGATGGAAGGGATGTACTTTCAGTTATTGAATACATGGAGAGTTGTTATGACCTTGTCATGGTTGGCACGAGGCATGCAGATTCAAAATTAATGTCAGAAATTGGAAAATGAAAGCACGGAGAATTGGGAGTTATAGGAGAGATTCTTGCCTCTTTAAATATAGGAGCCAAAACATCAATTTTGGTGGTGCAACAACAAATCAGATTTTGGGGATCACGTGATCCAGAAGAGTCCACCCATTTGAGAAGAGTAGATATATAGCAAAACATTAGGATTTGACGTCACCAGCAATCATATGTATAAACTTAGTGTACTTTGGATATAGATAATGTACCAATAGTGTTATTTGCTAAGGTCATCTTTTTATTGTTAGTCACAATATAATAAAATCAATACAATTATCTCTTTTTTGGTTATTTGTTTTCTATTCCATTTATAAAAAAAGTCATTTATCTTTATATGTCTTAATTATCTCCAAATTCAGTTATGATTCACCTTGAACCAAGTGCTTTTGGAAAATAATTTGATAATCTATTCCGGTTGAAATGCAAATTTTCCCTTTCAACCTATAAATTGTTTGACTAAAAACTCAAATTTTAGAATTTAGAATTGTGTTGAAGCAAACATTAGTCGGAGCCATTTCAGCTAGCCTTGTTAGTTCATGCAACAATAAAAAGTGAGACATTATAATTTCTGTTTTTGATTTTTAATTTGGGTTTAATATTAGATAATTGATAGATTGTAATTAAACTTGTATGTATACTGAGTATATTTTTTAAAATGATTGAAATCGTTGTTTATGCGATTCATAACGTTTTTATTTCGGATAAATTAGTTAGTTTTATTTTGGGTTCCTAATAAATGTTTTTGTGTTGATTCCCTAATAAAAAAATTATTTTTGGTCCTTCTTATTTTATTTTAGTCCTTCTAATATGTCGATTTTTGTTTTTGTCCTTAAAATATATAGATAATTTTTTATTAGTCTCTATCAAATATTTTTCAAAGAGATTAATACATAGTGAAAAAAAAATATATTATACAAACTAAAAAAAAAAGAATAGATATACTAGAAGGACTAAAACAAAACAACAAGGAGCAAAAATAAAAATTTTGTTTATAAGAAACTCAATATAATAAAAATTATTAGAAACCCAAAACAAAATTCACTAAATTATCGAATATCAAAATACATAAGTAAGCCTTTTTATCTAAATATCTAATAACATTGGGAATATATCAACACTTTCTATAAACAGTGATATATTAAAGAACATGTTGGGTAATTGCTCATTTTGAGTAAATAGTTTATGCACAAATTAAAGATTTTTTACACTAGTCACCCAATCATAAAGTAATATGCATAGAAAGCTTGTAAACTTTTAGAATAATTACCTTATAAATAATGAACAAATGTGTTTTTAGTCCATAAACAAAATTTTAATCCATCTTAGTCACTATACTTTTCTATGTTTATGTTTTTAGTCCCAGCCGTCAAATCGTCAAATGATGACATGAGAGCCACATATCAATTTTTTTTGAGTAAATTATGTTTTTAATTCTTCATCTTTTTTATGAAATTCACTTTTAGTCTCTGAATACTTTTTTGACCGTCTTTGTTCCTTTTCAACTTTTTTTTACTGAGTTTAGTCCCTCACCTTTTGTCTAACATTGTTTTTAGTTTTTCTCATCAAATATCATTGCTAAGCGATGATGTGGCAATCACATGACTTGACATGTAGATTGTTGGTCTAATGTAACAGTCACATGATACAAATTACTCGTTCAAGACATTTTCTAACCGTTCTAAGGCACTACAAAATTTCTTAAGTGCAAAAATGCTTAAGGAGGGATTGAAGAGTCTATACATAGGGGGAGAGGCCATGTGAGCGAACAAAAGAACAAACAGGGACTAAAATCTGAAAAAAATTATAATTCCTTAGAACTACTAGAAAATGTCTTGAACATTAAATATTTTATCAAGTGACTATTAGATCATACTAGTAGTCCATGTGGTAAGTCACGCCATCGCTTAATGGTGATATTCGATGAGAAACACTAAAAACAATGACAAACAAAATTTAGGTAACTAAGACTAGTCAAAAAAATTGTTGATGAACTAATTAAGATCAATCAAAAAATTGTTGAGACTAAATTCTATAAAAAAAATTGTTGAAGGACTAAAAGTGAATATCATAAAAAGATGAAGGAATAAGAACACAATATACCTAAAAATTTAACATGTGGTTGCCATGTCAGATTAATAGGCCACATAGCTCTAACGTTGTTGACATGTTATCACTTAATAGTGATACTTAAGGACGGAGACTAAAAATGTAAACATTAAAAGTATAGGGATTAAGAGCAGTTAAAATTTTGTTTATGGACTAAAAATTAAAATCACTAAAAGTTGAGAGACCAAAAATATATTTTGCACAAAAATAATAGTTATTGTGATTTCTTATTTATGAATAGTAAAAAAATGTAAGTTGTGAATACATAGAAATTAAACTCACTCATTTAAAAAAAATCTAATCTTTACCAATATTGGGTGATATAAACATGTTTACTTTGAGAACTGAGACCATGGAAGTCGTTGCTTTTAGTATATACACTTTGGTGGCATAATTTGTTTCATATGCAAGCTACAACGACATGAAGGTGCATTTGCTTGACTAATTCTATGGTTTTACATTATTATATATTCTGGTGATAGTTTGTGGTTTCAGTTTATGTTTAATCCATGAAAAATAAATTAAGTTACAACTTGCTTAGCCAGTTGGTCTACTCTTGAAAGCGAAAAAAAATGTTGATTTTTTACGAATATAAATTACCTAAGTCAATGGATGAATATGTCATTATAGGTTTTTTTTCATATTCATTAGTAGTATTTTAGACTAACAAAGTAGCATGTTATATTCAAAATTTGATAAGCATATGGTTTCAATTTGAAATTAATTATAAGAAATTTTACACAAATCTATGTCAATTTGGATGGTTTTCTTTTAAATTTAACAATTATTTAATTTTAATTTATTGAAATTGTAGATAAATTTGTCTCTCTATGTATATAAATGTAACTAGTTCACAAAATAAATTTTAATTAAAAAAATATATTAAAGGACAATATCGTATCAACAAAATATTTTAAGGAGACCAAAAATTACAAAAAATAAATATTTTTTGGTTAAAATATGTGTGTGATCCATAGTATATATTGAATTTTGCATTAGAATCCCTAATAATTTTTCTCTTTATGTTTGATCATTCAACCAAAATTTGTGTGTGCAACCCACCCCATCACCTCCACGTGCAGGCCATTCCTACCTCTGGATTTGTGCTTACATGACCCACCTATACTCCATCATATCATGCGTGCCCCTTCACCATCTTGACCCAAACAGCACCCCCACAACCTGCGTCTCCTCTTCCTCTTTAACCACTACCTCCACTGAAAATCTCCTCAACTTCGTCATCAAATTAAATATGGCATCACCAACAATGTCTGTTTCAACCAAGTTTATCCATCCTTGATTAATAAAAGGTGCCACAGAACCTCGTCCTCAAGGTTGCATTCCATATCTGGGTTGTTGAGTTTATGGTGTTAGGGTTTGGTTTGAGGTTAAGGTCGCAGTGTGGTGAGGTCGCACACTATCAATGGTTGTATTTTCACTCCATTGTGGTCTGTGCAATTGCTAAAGGAAATTCAATTTATGCTTTGGTGTTGTGATTTGGAGATTTTTTATTTGTGCTTTGATTTTGATTCTGAGGTCTTGTTCAAAATTTTGATTCCAATTTGAACTCAGAAAATATGTAGTACCTTTTACATAATCTTAATATATATATATATATATATATATATATATATATCAATGTGCCATTGGTTTGAGTGTAACTAGATTTAGATCCCTTATGCAAGGTATTAGGTTTAAGGTTTAGGGATGAAAAAAATGTGATTGGAAAAGGAAATCTCATTGATAGTCAATCAAAATTTTTAACATAAATTAATCGATAAAGACAATGAATACTTTGCACCTATGACAAAATGATCCACAAATACCTTTAAAATTTACAATTCATCTTCATATTTGGTGTTCTTATATTGTTACAAAACTTATGTATGCACACATGCATATGCGTTGAACATCAGGCTACATTCATGGTCATTATCTTCTACATTTTGACTAAGGAGACCAAAAGTCTTAAATTATAGTTACATATCTAGCATGGTACCTGTCTCATACCAAAAAATAAGGAATTTTTTATTTTTTAATGACTATTCTTACTAAACCAATTATATCAGATAACAGTCAATTAAATTGACACTTTTCAACCATTAAGCTTCTAACTTCCTTGTCCATCCATTATCTAAACTATCATTTTAGTCTCTCTTTCCATCACATCTCTTACACATTCATTGAAGTTTATTTGCATTGTTCCTATTGTTGGTCTAAGTTTTGGCCATTGTTTTGGGTGCTTCTTTTGGAGTATTAACTTTTCTTAAATTTACTGAAATGTATATTGAAAGGACAGATCAATCGAGTTTTTATGGAATGATTGGAAACGAGAAATTAGTATGTCAATATGTTTTGAAACACACGAACAAAGGTGTTTGGTTCAAGACAATCCCCTCCATCACAACACGTATATCTTATTTATCCAGATTATTGTTATGTATATTGTTGGTAGAATCACTTATCTTTTGTTAAAGCCTTGTCATCAAACCTTTCTTGTTTCACAGATTGTGGTAAGTTATTTTTTCCGTTCATCACAATTAACAACTTCTATTTTGTTGGTTGATTAATTTGAATTGTAGTTATCAATTAGTAACCAAAGGGATTTAAGAACAAGATCAACCTTACAAAGATATCATCATTTTCTATTCAGTGTTGTATTATATAGGGATACCATAGTTAATAAAAGTTTTAAAACGTTCATTGACATGAATTTTAACTTAATCATTCTAAATAACTATACTAAGTTGTGTTTGAGAATGCCTTTTTCATAATCTTCTTTTTTTAAGTACTCTTTGAAAGCTAATAAAATAAAGAGTTTAATAACTATGCATGGTTAGTACATTGTACTATCTAGAGAGACCATAGTAGCTAAAAGTTTAAAATCATTTGTGGGCATGAAAATGCATTTTAGCTTAAGCATCTAAAATAATTATTCTAAAGTCATGTTTTGGAATGAATTTGATTTTAAGTTCTCCCACAAAGTTGATAAAAATAAAGAGTTTAATAGGCACACAATATTAACGTAAGAGTTTTTACATTGTCAATTAATATAAACTATCTTTATTATGACTTTTACGATAGCTATTATAAAAGTTAACAAACTTACCATACATGATGGTTTGTCATTGGAAGACCGTGAATGCATGTATTATTTATTCTAAAATGAAAAGTTTTCTTTGACATGAATATTCTACGAGATTTGATCTGAGGGTTTATTATCTTATGTTCCTTCTTCAACGGTCTCATCAGGCTAGAATCATATTGGGTCCTTTATTTCTAGGTCAACACATTGAATGTTATGAGATGATATTTCCAACAGCAAGCAAAATGACACTCACAACATTTGCAGAATTTGGCATGATAATCCATTTTTTTAAGATAGGGGTGCAAATCAATTCCATGCTAATCTTAAAGATAGAAAAGCAAGCAATAGCAAATGGTCTAATAGGCAACATATCTTCTATAGCACTTGGTGGCGTAATTTTCAAGATGTAATACTTAGAGAGGTCTAGAGGTGGAAACTATGGGTTTACTGGTAAAAGAGTCTTTAATTTGTTTCCCCTTTTGACATGCTTCACAAAGTAAAGCACCTTTATATGAAAAACTTGGTAAACCTCTTACAAGGTTATTTTTCTACAATTTGGAGATAAACCTCCAACTTGCATAACCAAGTTTTCTATGCCATAGCCAATGATTTTCCTTGATAGATAGTAAACATGACACCTTTTGATTTGAGAGTTCTCCCAGTCTTATCTTGTAGAATTTCATTTTCTCTTTGTAGAGAATAAGGGAGACTTATCCTCGCACTGGACAACACACTCATCCTTGTTGAAGGATACACCATATCCATTGTCACATAATTGACTTATGTTCACAAGATTATGCTTAAGACCTTCAACAAACAAAACGTTATTAATAGAGGGATATGGGTAAATACCAATCTTACCCACTCTGGTTATTCTTCCTTCTTGATTCCTTCCTAAAGTGATTGTTCCACCACGATAGAGAGTCCGGCATTGGAACAAAGCCTTTTCTCCTGTCATATTTCGTGAGCAACCACTATTTAGGTATCATGACATGCGTCTATTTCCTACTATCAAAGATATGTGCAATAGGAAAATTTCTTTTCTTAGGTACCCAAATATTCTTGGGTCCTTCTGTGTTAATCATGAAGGGGTTGGGTGAACCGTCCTTAGGAAGATCCCTGCATCTGGATGTCATGTGTCCAGTTTTTCCACATAAATAGCATACAATTGTATCTTCATCATGAACATATACCTTACCCTCATATTCATTTCTAGACTTGTCAATAGAACTTCTACAGTATCCTAACAACTTGTTAAGATTGTTTGTTCCATTGACAAAATTGGATAATGTAGTCTTTAAAGTTCTTATTTCTTCATGACGTTTTACAACATCTTGAGATTGACCTTTAAGTTCTTGATGCTTCAAAAGCTAATTTTTTAGAAAACATACAAATTTCTTGTGTTCTTCACATTCAACCCAACCATTGTGTTTACTCACTCTGAGTTCATCATAATCTTTGTGTGCTTGGGCACATTCTCTCCAAAGATCATATATTTCTTCCTTTTTATGATTGTGAAGTTCATTAAACTCCTTCAAATCCTTTTGAAGATCTTTCGGTTTCTTTTCTAACTCCTAAAGGTTCTTAAGAAGAGTATCTTTTTCACTAGCATTTGTCTCTATCTCAATGCATAACTTGAACACTTTTTCTTTAAGATTTTTGCAAGCTTTACATGCTTGAGCAGACTCATCCAATGAACCCTTTACTTGATCCTAAAGGGTTGTCTCAAGCTTTAAATGATCTTTGGATAGATTTTTGAAATCTCTTTGTAAGTTTTTATAAGTTTTTGAGAGAATTGATGAGTTAGATAATAGTTCATGATAAGCTTTTCTAAGAGACTCAGGGTCATCGAAATTTACCTCATCGTCTTAGTCCCTTAAACTGTAGAACTCTTTGCATTTTCATTCTAAGCTCATAATAGTTTTTGTATTCTTAACTTATTCATTATGACTACCTTCAGAAACAATTTTGTTTTAAAGGAAGATTAAAAGTTTTCAAAACCCCAATTCAACCCTCATTCTTGGTATTTTTGTCACTTCAATGCTATATTAAGAACAACTTGCCAATGGAAGAAATGATGTTCCAATCAGGTTATTGCCTTTTAAATACAATAGCAAATCCTTTGAAATTCACTACCATTTTATCTATGGAGGAGACCGATAAACCTTTTCTTATACTAACGATATGGTAACTTGTATTTATAACTTCCATTGAAATCATGATGATCATAGCCACCATTGTCTTAGCCTCCTTTGTGAAACGTACTTGGATATTCAAATCTCCATTAAAACGTATGAACTTAAATTTAATGGTATGGCTTGAAATGTATGAACTTAACTTGAAGTGTATGAACTCTCAAGGTATAGCTTGAAACGTATAAACTAAAACAATCTTTGATAGGGTCAAAATGATAAGGGCTTAATGCGACGTGAAATAAAATATTTTGATTACAAACTGTAATATCACTAATTTTAATTAAGGTAATTGGGTGATATTTACTTAAGTAAACGGATTAACGAAAGGAAGGACAGTTTGGTCTTTGTCGGAGGTACGGGTGTAGTTAGTAATTGCTGGATGCACCCCTGTTTCTTGTTAAAAACAAGCAGAATACGTTTTCTGCCATTCTCTCCTTCTCTTTTCTTCTTCTCTGGTTTTCTTCTCACTCCCAAGCTCTCTTCTTGCCACTTCCACTTGTTTAGTGGCTGAAATCACAAAGCAAGCAAGGAAGAAAGCTTTTTTCTTTGTTCTTTGTTGCTTTTGAGCCTTGGTGTTGGTGATTTGACAAAAAGAGTGGGCTTTGAATCTGTCCATTTTCGTTCGACCCCGCTGAACTGCGATTGGAAGTCATAAAGTGTTGGTTCACCCTCTAATTTGGTCTATTGAACTCTAAGGTTTGTAATTTCCTCCTATTTCTCCTTGATTCTTGAGGTTAGAATTAGGGTTTGGAGTGAGATGGATGAATGTTGAGTTTTAAGAGGGTGAGACAGTTTTGAAGTATGATTTGGAGTGTGCAGAAGTTGATTTTAAGTTGAAAGGGTGTTCCATGCATAAATCATGCATGCAAGTTCATGACAGCCAAAAACACTTATTTGGTCAGTTCTGGTGTTTTGTCCATAACAGGAGCTATCGGTGTCCAAATGGTCTGAAACTGGTGTCATTTGAAAGCTAAGAGAGTTAGGTATATTATGGAATTTTAGTGCAATTTTTGGAGATCCCTAGAAATTGTGGTGCAGAGATATAACAGGCTGTTATACTCTATTTTTAGCAGATTTTTCTACTGCAGAGGTCAATTTAACAGAAATCATAAATCTGTCTAGGATGATCCAAATCGAGTGCTTTCAGTGGCAATAGAAAGATGGGTATGTGAGCTTCATGCATATAAAATATCAAGTCATTTTGACGAGTATCCTGATATGGGATGTCGTTGAAAGATGGTTGTTTGAATTGGTATGTTGATATCAGCACTGTTTTAGTGCGTGACAGTTCTGGTTTTCTGGTTGCTGCAGAGGCTGTAGTTCATGGAATTTGATGAAACCAGTTTTGTTTAGAAGATGAGAGAGAAATCTAGATGCCTCTAAATTCTCGTGATTTTAGGAGCTTCCCACAAGGATTTGTGATTTTTCCAAGTGGGTGTAAAATATGCATAATTATATGCAGCAGTTTATGCTTTTCCGTATGTTTTGCTAGAAATAAATGCCTTGTATGGATAGGATGGTGATTGATTTTGCTTCTGTGCCTTTCTATAGGGCGTGAAACCGAGGATGTCAATGGCGTAGCCCACAGTTTTGGGATTGGACAGCAAAGCACTGCGTTGTCAGGTAAGTTCTTGATTTCTTGGGAGTGTTCCCATTACTGTGTTCCACCATACTCCGAGGGAGTGATGGTTTCATTCATGGTGCATGCATTGAATTGGTGTTGCTTTCTCATAATGATATGTATGCATGATTCTATGCCTTGTATGTATGGATACATGTGATTAGATCTTCTGGCCAGTTAGATAGATATGGACCTCCCTAGGAGAAGAGCGCACATCCTAGTTTGGTTTGCTCACGTAAAGGGTGATGATGATCCCTTAAGACCAAAAGATAGGTGGTCTCGTTGTGGTTGAAGCCTATTCTCGGAGGTGTCATATACGGGCGTCCATGCGTAAGGGGTAGCTCCCGATGGGATGGCACGGGTGTGAGTTCCGGTCTCACACTGAGGACTGAGAGTCCTGATGCTGATGATAATGCATCGTGGCAGCGTAGTTCCGCAGTTATACTTTAGAGCTAGATGATTGGCTGTATATTGTTATGAGGGCCAGGAGGCCAGTGTTTGTGATGCCTTTGATGCTATGTGTCATGGAAGTGAGCCAGGGTGGAGGAAATGCTTCAAAGGACCCTGAGCTTACTGAGATGTGTATCTCACCCCGTGTGGGATTATGTTTTGCAGGAGACTCATCTGGCAGAGATGATGGTTCCTAGCGCAGAAGGCCCCAGTAGGGACAGCTATTGCAGCACCTTGAGAGCATGGAGGCTCCTTGTTTTGTTTTGTTGATGTATTTTGTGCCTCTGGTTCAGGGAAGATGTGTGTGTACACATGTGATGTTTATGCTTATGTTTATTATGTATAAACATTGCTGGTTTTGTATGCCCTCATGTGAGGAAGTGATCTTTTGAGATCAGAGCACTCGGTGCACATTCTTTTGTATAGACACTGTGAGTGTCTTGGTGATGTGTATATATATATATATATATATATATATATATATATATACCTTTGTCTACCTCCTGATATATCTGTAGAGATATTATTTATGCATCTGCCGTGGTTTATTTATGTTGTTTTGGATCATTGAGGCAGGATTTTGTTTATGATGAGTACTTAACGCGAGCCATACATAATGAATCAAGAAATATGATTTCGAAATCTCTTCCGCAGCTTTTAATTATATTAGTACGCACTTATCTGCTTAAGTAATATGATAATACACCGGATGCATACGGGGTGTTATACAAACCATTTTAAAAAAATCAATTAGTTTTAATGAGCTTTTAAATCCATATGTTTTTTGTTAAATCATAAATTGGATTTAATCGATTTTAAGAATATTCAAATTTTTATCTATTGATGTTGATTGCAATTAGTTATATGAGTTATGTAGGTAATCATTTGTATTAAATAAATGGGGAAATCATCCGTCGAGATCAAGTGGATTAATTAGATCTAAAATAAATTCAATTTATTATTAATCAATGGTGATTCCAATTAGTTACAATGAATTGTTAACATTTTAAATAAATAAATGCCCAAATAATTCCTAGAGATTATAGATGATTAAATGCTAGGAGACTTCCTTGGAAAAGTTCCTAGCTTTATATATATACTAGATAGGTGACCGATGAAATGCATGAGACAAATTATATGTGGGTAAATTGATTTTTATTATTTAAACTAAATAATTTAAACATGAAAAGAATAACAATTTCAAAAAATTGTTAAGCAAATAATATAATATTTATTTATACAGTTTATTAGATTATTAACCTATTTTTTTTTATCATATTAAGTGATTTTTTGTAACATTTTTAATTCATAAATGGTATTTAACAATTGAAAAATAGACCTACTATTGTAAACTTGAACTAAATGATATTCTTGAGATTAAATTCGTATATTTTTTTTAGATAACAGGTTTTTGTTGTTGCCAAAAAATGTGATTAAACGGCAACAAAACAAAAAAAACAATTAGCTTCCCAACTAAAAAGAGTAAATAACATGTATAGACTCCAAAAAGTGGTATAGCTATCATATTTCGAAGGTTTTAGCACGACATGTTATTGCATCAATCTCTGAAGTTTGATGATTTCCAAATATAAGTCTTTAAAGAGCACACTAAGGTATTCTTTTACTAAACGGGATTTTTCACTTCAACATTTCACAAAAATATTCCTAACCAATAAAAACATGAAGTTTCATTTGTGTTATCAAAATTTGAACAAATGCACAATCAAATAAAATTTAGTTTCTCTTATTGAAGTAATAAGCTTTTATACATTAAAGTAAGAAATAATAGAATGAAAGGATATATTATTCATTTAACTATAATATTTTTATCACATTTAGCAACATTCAATGCTAAAAAATGGAAAAGAAAATAGTTTATTCACAACAGAAACCATTTACATGTTATTGCTACTAGTTACAAAATCATACAGTACAATTAAAAATCTCATAATCTATGTTTGGCATGTGTTGTTGTAGGTTGGAAATATTTTAGAGTGAGGAGTGTAAACAGTAATTGAATAACTATTAATCATATTTTTTTATCAATAATATAAAAAATATCAAAATATAGAAATAGACATCATATCAACTCAAGATTTTAAACTTTTTTTGTCATTCTTCATGTGTTTTTGGACTTTTCAAGCTCAAGGTTTATATCATCAAATGATCCCTTCACAGAATTAGCTTAAAGAGTGTTAAGTTGCTGACTATAATTATTCACAGCTTCGACAATAAGCTCTTGAAAAAAGAGAACTTACTAAAAGGAAAATCATTATAATAAGAAGAAAAAAGTCAACTTTCAAATTTGTATAGTAGAAAAAGCTAATTAGAGACTCAAAAGAATAATTGACTCAATCAATCATTGTTTTGGTCATTATTGGATATCCAATGTTCAAAACCGACCATGTTGGAACAATAATGAAGACAACACAAATTAGAATATAAAATAAATAATATGACGTGGAATAGAAAGAAACTTGGTGATCAATGATGATGATAGGTTCATAATCTAGCAAACCAAACATTTCAATTTTTTAATAGTATTGTAGGTCTCCTTTGCATCATTAACATCTTTGTCAACACTACTTTAAGGGTTTAAAATTTGGATCAATATTAATTCTTCTTGCAATTTTGGATATTGCTACAAAAGTTACTCTATATTTGGCTAACAATTTTAAATTGATACCTTTGAATGTCTGTATCATCATCACCAACAACAATATCATTATAGTGAAAGTTGTGAAAATCACTTAAATCTGCATTAAACAATGCTTTCAAAATTTAACATTTGTCAAATAGTTTTATAAATTTTTAAAGTTGGAATTGGACTGAAATAGTGACATTCCTATTTATATACTATACATTTGTCAAACACATCTGAATGAAAGATGGTAGTGAAATACCCATGATTGACTTCTCCCTTATTTATTACTACACTCAAAAGAAAGGCCACAAAGATAAGGGAGAATAGAAACAAAAGGCTCATATAACATTGTTACAAATACCATTGTAACATCCTAATTTTGAGCAATCAAGAATGTAAAGTAGTAGTCACATGGACTGAAATAGCAATCCTTTCCGCATACATGTGTCCTAATTTAAGCCCATTCACCACTTTAATTGCCTCAAACATTAACGAGTACCTATATACTTATATTTATATTTATGTCATACAAATGAAGTTTAAAAGTAAGAGAAACTCTATAATTCTAAAAAGAAAAAAAAATATGGGATGGCACACGTAACATGGTGCGACCCACATAAGTTGGTTTAACCTTTGCCTTAAAATTCAATTTTTGGCACATGATGCTTGCACTAGGTAATTTTTTTCTATGTTGTTTATGCCTTACTTTAAGATTTGCAACATAACTTTGCATTAAAGAAAATACAACTGCACAAAGTAACTAAAAATAGGGACAAAATATTTACATGAGCTCAGTGTTTTCTCTCCCTAGATTCTACTGCAATGGATTTGAGATTGAAAATTCATGAAAAGAGAAAAATAAGCTTAACTTCACAACCACACTACAATACAAAAGCTTCCCAATTTTGGGTATAACAAATTTTAAATTCCAAGAGATTAGGATCCTTTCAAAATTAAATTTTAAATTAAATCTTAAATTCTAAGTCTCCTCAATCACAACAAAAAATGTTATTACATGTCCAGCTTTAAAGAACATTGTAAGAGAAAAAATTAGGAACATTTCACTCAGTAAAGTTTTAATGATCTAATTTACCTAAATACATCTAAGAAAAAATTGCACACATAGAGTTATGCAATGGCAACTTAAACTTTTACACATAGTATCCTTCATCACCACCACATATGCACTGAAATAATACAAGTACATTATAGGTACTTTTAATGTAGAAATAATCAAAATTACACACACAGAAGTTTTATTTTTAATTATTGAGTAAATAAAATAATTTAAATATAAGGAAAGGTCAAAATTATTGAAAGATGAAATAACTAAGATTTTATTCACTTGAATGTACAATATATATATATATATATATATAAAGAGAGAGTACATAAGAATAACAAATTCTTAATTATCTACTAAATTATGTATAACTTGAATTTAAATTATAACAACTTGCAACTTATTGTGCTATCATATCAATAATCTAACACACTCCCGCAAGATGGTGGTGGCGAAGACAATGCCAATCTTATTCATCAGATATTAATGACGCAAAAAATGTAAGATCTTTGATTAGAAGGTCTACACGTCGATCAAAGCTAATAGACAAAAACTCAACCATTAAGCAGAAGTCACAACACAAGCTTAACTTCTTAAGAGAAGCAAACATGCTTAACTAACATATTAGAAGCTAACACGCTTAACCACTATAGTGTAGAAGCAAACACACTTAATCACCATAAGATAGAATTAAAAAAAAAAAAAGGCTTAACACCCAGAGGCCGAAACAAACAAAAGGACTTAACCGCCTAAAAAGCAAAAGGTATAACCATCTTAAGAGATTGAAGCAAAAGTGCTTAACCATTAAAAAAGACACAAAAGCAAAATGTGGCTTGACAACCTAAAAGGCGGGAGAAGAAAAAACAGTTTAAGCACCAAAAAGGTAGAAATAAAATTGTTTAACCACCTAAAAAGATAAAGCAGGAGAACTTAATCATCATGATTGATTTCGGATGGAGAACATCATGTGATCCTCGTTACATAGCCAAAAAGTTTTGGCTTCAAGGAGAGTCATTTGGTAATTGGCATTGGCTAAATTTAATGGTAGATTGGAAGCAATGGTGAGTGGTCATGAGGGAGAAAAATAAAGAAGAAGAAAAAGGATCAATTTGACTGTTAAGCTCTTGGCGATACCATATTGAAAGATGAAATAACTAGATTTTATTTACAATTAATTGTGATGTAGAATATATATATATATATATATATATATATATATACACACACACACACACACCCTATAAAGTACACTGGAATAACAAATTCTAAATTATCTACTAAATCTATAACTTGAATTTAAATTATAATAACTTGCAACTAATTACTATATCATATCAATAGTCTAACAAAAATTACCCTCTTCTTCCTCAACAACTTGTTCCTTCTCTCTTGGTTCTTTTCCATCTTCCTCAACTTCAGAACTTGCGATAATCAAAATTCAACTTATAAAATTTGAGACACGAAATTAAATAACAACAAAGATAGAATAAAATTACCAAATACTCAAGTCTATTCATTCAAAATTCATGCCCACTGATTAAACACATTACACTATATGAGTACAAATTCATGCCCAATGCCACCAAATTATGCCCCTCTTCTTCAACCTCAGAAATTAATTCTTCCAAAAAGAAATGAAAGCAAACAAAAAAAATTGAAATGGGAACAAAATGGCAATGCCGACGACCTCCTTTTGTTTTGCAAAATCTAATAGGTACAAGAACAAAGCAGAAAGCGATGATGAAAAATGGCGTCCCTTTTCCCCTTTTGTACTCATAGTTGATCTCGAAATCAAATCTTTGAATTTTCATCTCCGCAATGAAAACCCAAATCTTTTTGTTGGCATTGTGACATATCCAGCAAGAGAGTCCAAGTAGAGTTTTGGGGGTGACGAGAAGGAAATTAAAGAAGAGAAAAATCATGGATTCGATTCCCCACTAAAAAAAACTAATAATTAACAAATCATACTTACCGATAAAAAGTTGCTAGAAAACTTGGTAAAGTGGCACAACATGTCGCCTATTCAAATCATGATGAGGATGAGGTAGAGGTAGACACTGGATCTGTAACACCCCAAAATTTAGGAAATTACAGACAATTACTAAGAGTAAAATATTAATAAAAGGCAGTAGAAAAAAATTTAGGAAAAAATGACAAGAACGCCCCTGAACAATTTCAGAAATGACGTTTAGGATGAAAATGACAATTTTGCCCTGAACAATTCTGGAAATGACCAATGTATCCCTAGGAGAAATTACCAAAATATCCTTGGACAATTTCAAGAATGACAGTCAGGTCCCTGAGGCACTAAATGACCAAAATACCCCTAGATATTTTATTAATGACCAAATTGCCCTAGGAAGTCCGGTAAGACATTTAAGGAAGAAATGTTATAAATATTCTCAGATGGGTTAGAAATAACCAAAGATACCCTTAGAGTGACAATTACAGAGTTTCTCTAAATATTTTTGGAAATGACGATTTTGCCCCTAGGGTGAGTAGCGAAATTACTAAAATACCCCTAGGTCAAAACTGATCAAGATGACCTTAGAAATTAATGGGAACCCAAGCATAAGATAAACTACTTTTAGAGAACAAGTTATCAGCAAAGTTAAGGACAGAGACCCCTAAAATAGAATTTCTACGAATTTTGGAAGATAGGATGAAAAGAGCTTAATTGAGACTACCTTTGGCATCAGAAAAATTATAAGACCAGTATAGACAGGATATATAGAATTTTCTCTTAATTATGAGAGAAATAAGTATTCTAAATGAGTTAGTTTAGTAATTTTGATAATTAAAGGCAATATGGACCAATAAGAAGCAAGATAAAACCACTTTGTAACAAAAGCATAAAATCCACTAAACCTAGGCTATTTAATATGTACAATGGAAAAACTTGTGAATATTTCTCTTCAAGCTAGCAATCCTACGTACAAGATGAAGAAGAATGTGGAAATTGGACACTTGGAAGATGGAGAAACAATAGCCAATGAAATCAAAACAAATGAAAAGCAAGTAATGATGATTTAAGAAGATTTTTTTTTTTTTTGAAAATAAACTTCCTCTTGACACCTTTAAACACGTGAAGAGTTCAATACATTATTTCAATAATCCCAACGGTCAAAAGTTAGATATGGGGGTTAGGAATACACCTTTAAAATTTTAAGAAGATCAAACGGTTTACAAGTTCAGAATGAATATTTTTGTAACACGGGTTTTGGGCAGAAATTTTTATGACTAAGCCTAAGGCTATTCCACGGATGAGAAAGAAAACAAATGGAATACATCTTAGCCTAGCTAGTCCACGTGCAACACAAAGAAAGCAAGGAAAAAGTGTGGAATTTTCATGAATCAAGCCACTTGGAGGCTTAGGAAAGGATG
>PYAF01001376.1:1533840-1552410 GCA_007407185.1 Glycine tomentella | reverse complement strand
TAAATTTGTTGTAATTATTTATGGATTTCAGAGTTGTGTTGAACTATGGCTGTATGTTAAAATTGTTATGTAAAGCTAGAGGAAATGATTGAAAGAAGCTTTAAAAAGCATAAATCATGAGTTGAAAAGATGTTGATGTGAATAAGAATAATTAAAAGATGTAATAAAATGAATCATGCATTTTCATATGCATATGCCTTGCGGGGGTTTAAACCATGGAGTTGTTGCCTTGCGGGGGTTAAACCGTGGAGTTGTTTGTCAGATAGTTAGAGGAACTGAGTATGAGTGTTCAGACAGTGAGGAGTCTGAGCTGGGGGGTGCTTCGGCAGTGGGGAACTCACGCCACCCATGATGATCACATGTAGTGTGGGTGACTTTCCTGTGCACCACTGTGACACCCTGACTGATCATGCAAGTTCTGGACCAGTGATTGGGGCTATCTGACTGTGGCCACTGATGTTGATTTTATGATAAAGCTGAGATCTCAGTCATGCATCATATTAAAAGACGAGCATGCATTTCATGCACCACATGATGAGTATGTGAAATGATTATTTATTGATGAATATGTGGTGAGCTGAATATTTAATCTGGGTGTTGTGAAATAATCTGTGAATCAATTGGTCTTTTATATATATCTTACTCAAACTATGTTTGTCATAAACTTATCCGAGTTGTGTCTGTGGTTGACACCTGTGATGACCCCAATTCGTTTGGGCGAGCAGAGGAGCAGTAGTAGCTGAGCATGGATGGTGGAATGAAGATGTGCATGGATGATTGGAAGATGTGATGTTGATGTTGTGATGCTTGTTATTTGTGGTTCTTATGTATTTTTGGACTATCTGTATATTATTGGATATGTATTATTGACTGATTATGAACTGTATAGTGGATTGTATCATGGACTGTACTCTTATTTATAAATGAACCGTGATAAGGAAGATCGTTTATGCTATTTACATAAAATTAGCAAACAAGGCGAAAAGAATTTTCGTGAAAAATTTACAACTAAGATCATTTTAATACAAAGTGGACACAAATTTTTAATTAAAATCAATCAAGCACGAGAGAGTCAAGAGAGACGTTACAGGATCAATATCATCAAAGAATTTAAAAAAAAATACTTTTATTCGGTAATTAAAATGAAAATAAAAAACCACATAAATGATCAACTTTAATCAATTAATAATCAACCATCTCAAGGAATGACCAAAGTTAAGAATCTTAGAAAATTGAGGGACTAAATATCTCAATTTTAAAAGAGGAAGAAGACCAAAATTATGGATTTATAAAAATAAAAGAACCAAAATTACATTTTAACCTATTTATAAAATAACACTCAATGACTTGAATACATTTTAATCCTAATTACATTGCATTATAGACATCTTTTCAATAAAGTCATTCTACAAATTATATGAGAATATAGTTTCTATTCGGTCTAAAACTTATAAGCTTATAACGGTTGCTTCAAGTTAAGCAAGTTGCTTAACAAAATTTATCATTAAAACACATGACATTATTTATACAAACAACAATGCTTAAAAATTTGTTAAAAAAATTATGCTTTAAAAGAGAGAAATTAACTTATTGTAAGATCCAAAAAAAATAAGTAAAATATCCACTTTAACAAACTTAATATTAGAGTAAATTTTTGTGTAAAATATTTAAATTTATGTGATATTCTAGACCCACAAAATTAAAATAAATAAATTATTTAAGCAATCATATATATTATGGATACTCTAACCAAGATTCATTAAAATTTCCTAGCTTAAGATTAATTAAAAGACAATTAATCTTAAACTATTGTCCGTATTTTTTATAGTTAATAAATATTAATCCTATAGTCTCAGATAAATTTACCTGTGTAATTCCTTATTGTAATCGGTAACACATTTTGCCTCGTAAGAAGGGCTTCCAAATCAATCCTATATTTTAGTGGTTTAAAACCAAAATTTAAACTAATAATTGATTTCGAAAAAAGTAAACTAACAACAATCAGTTAATTTCAGTTCAGGTTGACCAAAACAGATGTCGATCGATCTACACATAGTGGAGTAGTGAAGCCAAAGTAGGCATAATTAAGGGTCCAAACGAATTAGTATAATAATATATGAATGAGTTGGACTGGCAATGGGATGTGCAAAGAATTGTCTAATAGTATTAGCATGAGAGAGAGAGAGAGAGAGAGAGAGAGAGAGGAGAGGAAAATCCATGTGAAGAACTGAGTAATTAATGGGAAATAAGTTAAGGAAGATATGCCAGCTTGTTAGCTTTTGTTTCTTTATGAATGTAGCGTGGAGATGTCGCTATTTGAGAACTTAGGTGTTTGAAAGACAAGATAAGCTATACCCACGTTTACTTTAATTTTGAAATCATGTATTTTGGGTTATATTTGATAAAATTAACTAAAAAAATAAAAATTAATAAAAATTAATTTATTAAATTATAAATGTTAAGTAAAATTATTTATTGAAGTAATTAAAAAATGTAAAATTATATAATAAAAAATTAGTTAAACATAATCTATATGTATGATATTTCTTACAAAAGACCAAGCCCCACTTTAATCATTTTTTCTCTTTCTATTATATATATATCTATATCTATCTTCTTAATTTCTTGTCAAATGGTTACTTCTGATTTTATAACTAAATAAATATCGTCACTCTTCTACTGAGTAGTCATACTCATTCATCAACCCGAAATTTTCAACATTTTCTTCCAGTTTTTTTTATATTTATTTTCTTGTTTAATATAAAATCACAAGTTGCTCAGAAATTTTATATTTAGATATGAGAGTAATAACGAAAAAGGAGTTAAACTATATAAACAATTAATCCATATAGTTTCACTTCATTTAAATTAATTTGGGTATTTTATAAGGAAATGTTTCTTGAACACCCATATATGATAATATACATTTAAAGAGAGAAAAATAATAGAAAAAAAAGTGAGAAATGTAATAAGTATTGATGCAACAATAAGAGACATGATAACAAATGAAGGATGTTAATGGACTTTCTAAAATATTGAAGCGTCTAAGTAATGTTATTCTTTTTATATTGATTCTTATAGTTTAAAAAAATAATTAAGTAACCCCATCTTTATAACATTAGTCTATATATTTTTCACTCATTTAAAGTTTATTCTGAGTAATTTTAATATATCTCTATTTTTCATTACATATTCATCCCTACACTTAATAAAGGACCGAAACTAAATCAGCGAGACTATAAAAGATTACAATAAAAATAAAATTAAAAACAAAAACAGTGCTAACTAAAATTCAAGGCGTATCAAAATCTTAAGTTTTAATTATATTTTTAGTCACATAAATTTGATGGTATGTCTTTTTTAATCTTTCAATTAAAATTTATATTTTTTAGTCCCTCATATTTGTGAAATTTTTTTTTTATTCTCTCCTGCCTGATTTTTGTAGGTTGAATGCATAATTTAAGGTGTGGTTTTTTTTACTACAAGAGACTAAAAAATATTTCAAAAATTTAAGGAATTCAAAAATACAATTTTTAATTTAGAAACTAAAAAAGATATACTCCTAAATTTACAGAATTAAAAATATATTTAACTCAAACCATAATTAACGACTAAGTATTTAGTTTAACCACTTAATTAGTCACAGATATACACTCATTAATTGTTTATGATTCACAAGTGACTCTAATTGAGTTTTTTTTATAAATGTTAACAAACATTGGAAATATGATTAATTTGTAAGTGTACAAAGTTTTAAACTATTAACCAATTAAAATCATAGTATCAAAAAATGATTTTATCAGTAATTATTTCCAAAGTTAATAATATCTTAGCCTACATAACAATATAAAATTAATGTGTAAAAAGTCTTTATATTGTTAATGTTTTTTATTAAATTATTTAAATATAATATACCTAAAAATAAGAGTATGTTTAGATACAAATGATAAATATTTTTAAAAAGTTTTTTTTATTAAAATTATAGAGTTTTATTTAATAAACGAGTTTTTAAGAGAACTTCTAGACTTATATTCAAACATGTTCAAAATTAGTGATTTGTTTCAACTTTTTTTGTAAAAGAATATTTTTTAAAAAACTTGTGAATAAAATAGAATATAAAAAAACATATTTCTAATGATTTTAAGAAATTTTTTAATTAATAGCTTCTAAAATGATTTTATACAATTATAATCAAATAAAAAGATAAGTTATACAACTTATATTTTATATAAAAACTCTCAAATTTAAATTATTCTGCTATATAAACCAACTCATTCGACTGATATTGCATGAATTAATCCATAAAATGTTACAAAAAAAAGGTTGGAGATGAAGCTAGTGTAGAGTTGCAATCATTAACCTTAATTGGAGCATAATCTATATATACTTTGCTTAAAAATTTATAATAAGGTTGTTATCCGAAATTCCCTCCCTGTTCCATAAAAAATAGATTATTTAATTTTATATGCTCAAGTTTTACCTTTGAGTTCTTGACGAGAACTAAAAACATTTGTACATTTTTTTTTAAAGGCACGCTTGTACATTTTTTAATTATTGGTTCTTAGATTGTTGCAATAGATAATATAGTTACAGCTGTTCATCACCTTAATTTATAAGTTGGAATGACACTCTAGGCCAACAAACAAAATTCGTTATATATATAATTGAAAAAATACTGTCAGCTTAAGACTTTTTCTTTACTTTCGTTTTCTATAGACAGATTCCTTTAGTAGACATATATGTTCTAACATGCATGTTCCACTTAAATAACGGAAATTAAACTCGGGTTAATCGTTGGATAAAGGCTACATTCAAAACTATTTTTTAAGCATTAGTTGGATACCACGATTAATTAGTTTGATTGCTATCAAAAGAAGAAGTTGGATACCACGATTATTTTGATTAGAAAATGAAACTACTCTTAAATTAAAGTTTCATTTATGAAAAAATAAAAATAAATAAAGTTTCATTTGGACAAACCATTTAAGACAAATAGATAAGTTTTCCAATTGTGGGGTACAAATTAAAGTTAAACACTCATTTTTCTTCAATACATATCAACAGACATAAATAAAGAAAAAGGATGATATTTGCATGAACTTGAGGTTTGAAATCGCTTGGTACAAACTTGAAATCTTCACTCTCAATTGGTAACTTTTTTTTTCTTTCTTTTTTTTACCTTATTGTTGGAAAGCAAACAGATTAAGAGAATTGATCAAATTCAACTCAGCAAGACAATTTGAAAGCAAGGTAAATTTTTTTATCCACAAAATCAAATTCCCACATATATTTATAAAACAAAAGGGAACAAAAAAAAAAAGTCCTGTTGCTATATTTCAATAATTGAACATTTTTCTTCTTTTTCTCCTCTTTTTTTTTCGGCCATGTTGGATTCCGGCCACTGGCCGGCGACACAAAAAAACCGACTAATCTTCCAATATACTCTCCAAATGAGGCTTCCATATTCCGATGCGGCCTTTCCGGCGATCCCGGCACGACGATTTCTTCTCTTTAGAACCTATGTGTGTGGCTTTATTGAGGTACCCTTGTGATAGTGAAGAATAATCATCATCACTACTACCCTTGTTCCCTTTCAATGTTGATGGTTTCTTTTTAATATCACTATCACCACCAACATTGCTTCCCTTTCTGGCGAGCCGTTTCTTCTCCGGCAGCGAAGATTCCGGGATCAAGAAGTAGATGCTGCCCCTCTTGAGCTCGGTCTCCGGCGAAAGGATCAAAATCCGACGAACAACGCCTGGAGAGCTAGGTTTGCTTAGAACATGGTTAGGGTTTGCTTTGAGAACCTCTCCTGCTGTGATTGGACGTGTAATCTCTTCCACATAGCCATTCAAATGGACTATTCGAATCAAGTCTAGAGCCCCACATGGAAGAACACAAGCCAAACAACACCTTAAGCTGTTTCCCATTCTTGCACACTATGAATAAAACTAAGAAATTAATTAAAACTGATCTAGGGTTTGAATTCTGATCAGAAAAAAAAAATATGTATAGGCCTTTTTGGGTAAGATTAAGTGCAGCTTTGAATGTTGTGGAAATTGTTTGAACAAGGGAAGAGGGTGGAGGAGTTGTTGTGTATATATAGCAACAACCGTGGTACTTGTAATGCAAAGGGAGGAATTTAATAATAATGCTGGGTGATGATGATGTTGTAGTTAATAATTATTGAACTGGGTTGATTCAAATTGACGAAACTGTCCTTTAAAAAATGTGACTTTCAAATTTTTGGGGTTTGAATATATACTCACATGGTGGGGTTGGCTTCCTTGTATATGTAATTAACTTGTGTGTGTAGGTTGTGGCTAGCCGTCTTGTGTTGCTTTAAGAACTATAGTGACTGCTATAAGTAACTTTGCCAAGATTGGTTTTCGATCTATATTAATAGAATCCTTAATTTTCTTATTTGCTTCATGATCTTTCAATTTTATCTTGGTTTATTAAGGAAAATTAAACCTATATGACTAATATATGCGTTTTTGTTTTGACCATGTGGGCACGTACATCTATAGAAAAAGATTGATGAAGGTTGAGAATAAGAAATATTTAAGGATTCTATTAATATTTTCCCTCTTTTCATCTTTTCTTATAACATCAAAGTGAGTAAGAAATATTTTTCATTCATCAGTTTTCACTATCTACAAAATATCAGTAAGTAAAATTAAAGAAATATTATTTCAGTTAACTTTCAATTTCTACCATTCTTCAGGCATACCCAAAATGGTAATCAAAGTGAAGCCTACCAGAATAATTATTTTATTAATAATATTAATAAGGTAGTGGGTATGAGTATCAAGAATCAGGTTAATTAATTTGGATTGGTTTGGATGAATAAAACTATGGATTTACTCTAACAAAAATAAAGTAAAATTAAAAAACAACATACCAAAACGAGATCAATGCTTCTATGAGTTGAATATATTAAAAATAAAGGATGGTTCAAATTGTCTTTAAATTAATTGATGCATATATTTATCAAAACATTTTTAGTTGTTGTCTTTGGCTTTTCAGTATTGAAGGTGCCAATATAATTGAGATATTCATTGTTATTTAACCTCATCTAACCTCTTTTGTCTTTAAAAAAAAAAAAAAAAAACTATATAGTACGGAGGAACACTGTATACACTCAGAACTAGTACACTTTATTTAGTTTCATTTTTTATCAATATTAAATGAGGAAAATGAAATATAGTAGATTAGAATAATAAATGTACATATTGGGGAAGCCATTAAATGTGTGCATGCAATAGGGGATATATAGTAATTGTAAAAGGTTTGAAGTTAATTAAAACTTTACTTTCATGTACTAAATTATTGTTATTTCTCTGTAGTATTAAATAATCAGAAGAGTACAAAATATCATTTCCCATAAACTGAGACCTTGGTTGATCAAACATTAATTTAGATTCAGAAGCTGCCATGGGAAGTAGTGTGATCAACTGTACGAAGGTCATGAAGAAATAGATAAATAATGGCACCTAACATGAAACTCGTTCACCGATAAAAGAGACAAAAAAAAGTATAGAAAAAAATTAAAGGGAGAATAAGGTTAAGGCCCTTAACCGTTTCTTAATTTAATCTATGAAATCCGCGTTTAAGGGTAACCATGTTTACCAACAGAATCCCTAGGTCATAATATTCAGGCTAGGCTTCAAATTACTCCCCAATATTTAAAATATAAATAAAAAAAACTTAGGCACGTATTGCATTGGGAAAGTACATATCTTCAAATACGTACGGCGGTGTGTCCCAAAACTAAAATTAATGCTGCATATATAAATGATTAAGCACTTGCATTTCTAGACCAATGTTCTTTTTCTCAACTAAACTCATGAGTTAGATTAGTTTTCATTCCAAATTTCCAAAATAAAACTCAAATTTTTAATTTAGTATCCATTTTACTATTCACATAAAAATTCTCATTTTAATTTAGAAAATTCATGTTTTTTAATAGTTGATTAAGCAACCTTGTTTATAGTTGCTTATATAAACATTTTTTAGAAGAATAGTACGAAAAACTTGTTTGCTTTAATAGTATTAATCCTAAAGTTACTTTATTTAAAGAATCAATATAAGCAACCCATCAATTAGTGTCTTTACTTGTTTTGAGTGTATTTGAATACTCATATGCACATAAATAGGTGTTAGCAATGTTAAAAGGAATGTTGGTTTGTTAGTGATGATTAATTAACTCCCTTAAGCATAGGTCGAAAGTATATTGCTTAGCTTATCTCCACCAGCCTGGGCAAATTCAACTTAATTATTGATGCAGTCATCCTCTAGTTATCTTCATACTGATCATGTAAGTAATACAAGAATTTTTTTTCCTTTTAGTTAAAACTAAAATGTGGACCAAGCCAATATTAATATTAATTAGCTCATCCGACGTACCAAGCTAGCTAGCTACCTTTCATGTTTTATATATATAATAATTGGAGGGAATGGGGACTACCCATGATGTGATATTTCTATCACTTCCAAAAACTTCTTTTCATGACAGATATTTGTATGTCCTTTTTTCATGAAAGAAATTAGGTAATGATGTGCACAACCCATGATTGATGAAACTAATAAGCTCCATATATAGACAAAAATTATGTAAGCATATATATATATATATATATATATATATATATTCCAATAAATGGATCAAAAAAATTTGGTCGAAACCGTGTGAAAATTAGACGACCCATCAAGTCTAGAAAATTCGGTGTCAGATCTCTCTCCATCCGCATCGCCCATGTTTTTAATGGATCGGAATACGTGTTTTTTAATTCATTTATATTTTTTATTTATCAATAAGTCATAATTTGAATTGTTCTGAATTTGATTGTCTATCTAAGATTTTGAATTCAAATGAAAAAAATATATAATTAAAAACAATTTTTTATTAAAAGTAATCGATTTTTTAATAAAATTAATGAATATTTAATATTAGTGACACGATTATTAAAAAAATATAAATTCCAATTTTTATAAAATTGATGTTTTTTTTATTAATTTTTCAAACTCGTTTCATTTCAATTTTCAAATATATAAATGTAAATTTTTCGTTTCTTATATTTTGTTATATGCTTGTAACTGTCCTGAAATTATATATATATATATATATATATATTAATTATTGAACTATTATGTGGCTGGCTTTTTCATGTTTTATTCATATATTTAAGCTATGTGCTGGCTTGGCTCTTTTATTGTCTTCATAATTAATTATTTCTCACAATTAATTTATTGACGAGAGTTCAAACTTGAGACAAAAGGTCAAGAAGAAAAATCTCTTTCGATTTGGACTAACAATTTTTGGATATATACAAAAGCTTTTACATCATAAATATATATATAAAAAATGTGTAATATTTACGATTGCTTAATGTCACCTAGATCTTACATCTTAACCAATATGTACATTTCACTTTTGTTCTCTTTTTTTCCTTAATCCTTTTCCGTGTGATTTGTAAGTGTAACTGCAAATTTTGGAAGATAGTGGTGTTGGTGTGCTGGCTAGATGATGCACATAGTGTAAAGATGATGAAGCTTCGTGGCACTTAGGTTTCAGGCACCGACCAAAACATCATGAAAACCTCAATCAAAGGGCTTCTCTCATAAACTATTGTGGTAGTTAAAGGAATGCACGAGGCTTGCCATTGCAAGATTCCTAGTGCACTAGTATTAAATCTAACCGAAAGAAAAAAGCTTAATTAATTTGATGTACTAACTAATAATCCATTATTGAACAACGTGAGCTTAGTCTGTCTCTAACACTAAAGCCAAGGTGGAAACCCCATTAATTGATCAACCACACTTAGTATTTTTATCTTCCTTGAAGTCTAAATAAGTGTGCTTAATTAATAAGTAACTATTAGTAGTATTGATGTATAAATGATGGGTAATAATCATTTATTTGATTATTATAGTATCTACAAAATTAATGCTACCCTGGCACTACTATAGTTTACTGTATATACAATCGATCATATAATTAAATAAAGTTGTTACACAAGTAATATAAGTAATATATTTCGTACTTGAGTCTTTGATTAAAAATTGATGATGAATTTCGATTTAAGCATACATTCATGATAAGATGTACTCTTTGAACTTGACTTAAATATAAACAATAAAAAAAATAGATTCGAATATAAGGAAATTTTAACTATTTTGATAATATTTAATGATATTATTTTTACAATAGCTTTCAATTAATTGTAATTTTAGTTTTAATATTTTTTTATTCTTGATATCAAATTTTAATGAATGAAACTTTAAAAAGAAAAAATATTTATTTTTAAAATATGATTAGCAGAATTAAATGACATAAATTGATTTTCTTAATTATCATAAAAATTATTTATTTTTGCTTATATTTATGTTTTAATATGTCCGAAGTAATACCATTTTACTCCAAAATGGATCATTTCAGTAGGAGAGAAATTGATTGCATGCCAAATAGAACTCCTAGATACATTTGAGTTTAAAAAAAACACACACACATTATATCATAATCTTAATACCAACAATTAATTGATTCAAATAACGATAGAGTTAGGTCCTTGAATTCTAACTTCTCATGAATAAAAAAAAAATTGGTTTTTTTTAGCTGAATAGAGAAAAAAAAAATGGTTGAGAAGAAACATTTCATCTTTAAATGCTTTCAGATTTTTTAAAAGAAAACAATTAGAAATAATCTTTATAATTGTATCCGTACAAAAGCAATATCATAGTCAAGGATCTATAACAAATATTTTAAGGAAATTGATTAAGAGATTTAAAATAAATATATATATATATATTAAAGTTTATATTGAAAATATATATATTAGAAATCATAGTAAAAATTTATTAATGACACTTTTTAGTACTAACAATTTTCCATTTTTTATTTATTAATTAGAACTATATTCTTAAGTTTATGAAGTACTATTATAATTACATCAATGTTAACCAGTATTTTTAAAACATTGATTAAAAAATTAAAAAATATATATTGAAATATATAAAATTATATTCTTCATATTTTTTTTATACTTTCTTATAATTTTTACAATAAATAATTTCTTTTTTTTTTTAACTAATGACCTTAAAGTATTGAACTGGTCACAACCATCACCTCGTGGCTCGTTCTGTTTTGTACATATATATCACTGATATCAGTCAACTGAGTCAAGTGCATGTTCTTTTACTTGTGAAGTTAAAGTTAACATCCCGATGAACTATCATCTCTAGGTACAGGATTTAGATTCAGATTATTGGTCTTCATCTTGAGCCATACTACTACTATAAAATTGTCAATTAATAGCTGGCAGTGTTTGTTATGATGAATGGCTTAGGGGGGTATCCACTTTTCTCCTACGTGGGAAGCCAAAGCAAATCCATCGGTGCATTGTGCTTAGTTATATGTGATTCAGTGTATAAAGTTTTAAACAACCCAAGAAAATGCATATAAGCTTGTTAACAAAAAAAAATTAGGAAAATAAAAGTAAAAAAATATTACTAATATATTTATCATAATTTTTAATAAAACCATTATTAGTTTTTCAACCAATGCTTTTTAAACACTGATTAGGAAGGCAAAAAAAATTAAGCTGTGATGGCTAAATATGATTTTTAATATATACTCTGACCATTGATAATTATAAGAATTTTTTAATTCATGTCCTTTTAAAAAAAATAATTAATTATATTAAATTTATCAATTATTTATACTATTATTTTAAAATTATATTTTTAATATTTTTCTATCCGCTTATTTACTTTTCATTAATATTTGAAGAGAATAACTAGATTAAAATATGTAAGAAAAATAATTAATATATTTAAAAATTAAAAAATGATCTTATAAAAATGTATAATATTTTTTTTAAAAAAAATCTTATAATTGGAGATGGAATTCAAGCTGTTTAAGAATAATAAATTTATTATATATAGTATTAACTTATAATTTTTGAGTAAATTATCAATTTGTGAATGAATGATAAACTAAATTTTTAAATTTTTTATTTATCAAAAGATTAATATATCATAGTGATCGCGATAAACAGTTTTTTTTTTAAGCATACGACAAAATTGACATAGAGGAACAGGTCCAAATGATAGCAAGTCAGTTTCGGTACACGACAAATTTAGGATTCGTACCATAGTACCATTTCCCGTAATGGGTTAGAATTTGGATTAGATTATTCATAATACTAGTAATATATTTTAGAAGATCTCCCAGATCCTCAACCCCCACCCCAGATTTTTATTATTGGTTTTGATACTACCTATGCGTAATAATACACATTGGTAATTACAGTATGTCTGATCGCACAAGAGGATTCCATAAAATTTTATGGGATATGGGAATAATAAAATTATTTTTCTATACACTTTGTTTATAAAAATATTTAGTTAAATTATGGTTGCAATGTCGTTAAAAATTTAAAAACACTCAACTAATTTGTTGATAATTTACAGAGACAGTCATCAAATGTTCAAAGAACACTAGTGGCAATTGTACTAGAAAATGAAGAAGGTTTGGTATAATAGAGTAATCTTAACCAAAGATGTTTTTTTCTTTTCTTTTTACCACAAGTCGATGATGGACATATTCAGATTTCATTTCACAGAATGGACGTGTGGTCAAATTTGCCAGCAAGGCAATTACTTCCTGCACCTCTCTAATTACTTTTTTAACCTAATATGGAATATAAAATTACATTTTAGAAATGTCGTTTTTTCAAAATGTAATTTTGTATATTTTGGATTAAGTGTTCCAAAAGCTAATACGGCGCAGGAAGAAATTTTTTTAAAAAAATGCAGGAAATAACTACTTCGAGGCAACAATTAAAGTCATAATGAAGACACCAGTTTAACCACAACCACTTATAGCCCACCTCGACCTTGAGTACCTCCAAATGTCCTCTTACCATTGTGACTACATAATAAAAATTGGACATAAACAAATAAAATGTAAGAACACAAAAGGAACCATGGATACAACTAAATTCCTATCTAGGGTTGTGAAAAGATGTTGAATCAAGGTATCGATCAATGTCTGATATGAAAAATAATATTATGTTTTTTTATTGATAAATATTAATTTGTTAGTTTTGTTATAAATATTAATTGATGAGAGTTAAAGCAATGATCTCTACCTCTTTCATTTTCCCCATTTTTCCTTTATCCATTTTCAACCTTTGGATCAATCTTATATCTCATTGAAAAACAATATTACCTTTGTTCCTATTATAAGACCCTTTTAACTAGAAAATTAATTATCATTAATTTTATCAATTATTTGTATTATCAATCTAAAATTATCCTTTTATCTTCTCTTTATACACTTGTTTTTTATTAATATTTAAAAAGAAAATAATTAAGAGTTAATAGAAAAAAAAATAATTAATATATCTAAAAATTAAAAAATAATCTTATAAAAAAGAATAAACAAATTTTAAAAAATAATCTTATAATTAAGAATCAATGAAATATATCAGACACTAAATGTATTATAGGGGAAACTGTGTCAACCCTTACGCACAAACATCCTTAATGGATCATATTGAGGCAATTACCAACTCGGTAATGATGGTCATTACAAGAAAGAGGACAACATAGGAAAAGGTAAGTTAAGGCAAACCCAAACTGGGATGAGGGGGAAGGGGACAACCACAAAAACTAAAATTCATCTAACAATTATATTTCATTAATTTTTATACAAAACATTTATAATCTGAAGTTTCAATATCTTAAATATTTACATTAATAATCTATCAAAACACAAAATGTATTTTTTGTATGCCATGAAAATAAAAAATAATAATAATTGAGTTTATACTAATTTTTCAATAATTTTATTTTCAATGTATACTAAAACATTAAATATCATATTTGAAAATTCTTTCTTTCATGTGATGTTGCTGTTTGCCAATGTTTGTAGCTCATTATTACAACGACTATTATGGTGTGTTTTCATAATTTGAAAATTTTAATGATCCCCAATCAGTCCAATAACACTTGTATATATGAAATATGGAAAACAAAACCTCATTACAAGAAATAGAGTTTAACAATTAGATATTAACAAAGAAAAAAAATTAATTATGGAATAACTAAAATTTTGATGAAATATAATATTTAGATAAAATTTACTTAAAAAGATAAAATTTCTATTATTTTATAATTTAAAAAAGTTAGGAGATAAACATGATTATATAATAACTAAAATTTGATAAAATATAATATTGAGATAAAAAAATCTTAAAAAATAAGAAATACTATTAATTTTATAATCTAAAATGAAGTTAAGAGATAAAAGTTAACTGTATAATAAAAATTTAATATTTAGTTTGAAATCACATTTTTTACTATCAAAGGGAGTTGAGTTAGTTGAACAATGTGTGTGAGTGATATGATTTATCTTTGTTTCTTACGAATAAAAAAATCAAATTTTTTTACTAAATATTGACTTTATCATCATAATCTTTTTCAGATATCCCACTCATATCGAAGACAAAACTCGAACTAAGAAGAAAGTAACCTTTAATAGATCGAAACAGTGGAGAACTAGGTAAAAACAGCAAGCACCAATATTCTTGGAGAGTAGAGTCATCATCCTAGAACGGTACAAAACAACTACGTACATGCCAATAACCATATCCAAATTATTTGGGTAGGTGAAATATGTCCATCTCTTGGTATACGTGAAGAAAGTAAGGCTTGATTACCAGCACTGTCGGAAAATCTTGAAATGGTTGGTTGAACATCGTTAAAATGACCCTTCATGAGATTTGAGACCATCAAACCAATTAGCGACCTTCTTTTTTTTTCATCAAAGATCCAACTTCTAGATCTGTGTTGTGAATGGTTTTTGCGTCTTTGGCTTTCTCATTGATGCTGATCTACCACTTATATTTTTTTTAGTTCGCTTTTCATTTGTGGTAAACATACAAGCTACTTTGATTTGCTAGAAAGCCTAAAATCAAAATGTAATCGCTTTAGTGGCCTGGCATGAAGACGTACGTGTTATCATCCACGTATACGATTGAAATAGACATGCACGTATACGACAATTTTGTTAATGCTATAAATGTAGTAATAATACTTAGACAATAGCTGAATATATATTACATCCTCTCAATATATTTGCATCAAATCAACCCCATTATGCATATTCACATTAATTAGAATCAAACTTTAAAATTTTTAATTTTAATATCGTATATAAAACCATACCTAAAGACTGAATTAAACACCGTTGATGAGTTGTATATAGCTATGATGCACGGACACCGACACGCGACACGCGATACGACACGATACGATACCCTGACACGTAAATTCTAAAAAATATCGACACGTTAGGACACGTTTTGATATTAAATAATATTTTTAATATATATACATATACATAATATAATTTATATTTAATACATATAACAACCTAAAATAAGTCATATAATCATTCAAGTATTCGAATTTCATAACATAAATATAAAGCAAAAATAATAAAACATTCATAAAGTGTTATTAACAAGTTCAATTAATTTCATCTCCATCTTGAAGAATCATAGCCTCTATCTCTGACTCATCAAGTGAAAGACTGGCAACTTGAAGATCTCCAACATCATCAAGTGAATCAAATGTATCTCCAGCAATGTCCCATATTTGATTTGCTTCTTGTTCATAACTTGGACTCTTTCTTGATAAGAGTCGAAGGTTGTCACTTTTTGGAGTGATCTTATTCCTCTTCATGGAATGTACAAAAGAATATAAATTTTTATCAAATATTTTTATTTTATTTTTTTATTTTTTAATTAATTTTTTTTAAAAAAAAATGTGTCGAAAACGTGTCGAAACGTGTCGAAAAAGTTGACTGCGTGTCCGACTCGGTCAAACTCACGTGTCCCCCTGATCAACGTGTCCTGAAAAGTTGACCGCGTGTCAGACGCATGTCGGAGCGTGTCGGTGTCCGACACGTGTCCGACACTCATTTTGGAAAAAAAAAGGAGTGTCCGTGCTTCATAGGTATATAGTATATACTCCTGAACTGAATATGTTAGATCGATATAATGAAAAGTATCTGCTTCATATGTTAGAGTACGTGCCAAAAAATGAAAACAAGAGAGCACATATTATAGAGCCGCAGAAAGATCCCATGCGTGCATCATATCCGAATAAATAAATAAATAAAAGCTTTGTAGATTTTATTTTATCTCTAAAAATATCATGATTCTTTATTTTAGATTTTATGAAAAAGGATATATTTACAATAATAGTATAATTTTTCTATTTAAAGAATTAATATAGTTTTGATTTCTTATTATATATTGTTAATCCTTAATAAAATACTAAAATCAAATTATTTTGTTAAATACAGAGATTTAAAATAAATATTTTTTTTATAAAAATTAAAACAAAAACTCACGATATTTTTCATGAAAAAAAACATTTAACCTAAAATTAAAACAAATAATAATAAAAGAAAGCAATAAGCCTCTTCCCTTCTCTGCAGTCAATTAACACTACAACCACAGCACAAAAGTACAAATTCGTATTCAACTAAACGATTGTCACATCACATCGTTTAGTAGGTTAGATTTATATGTATGGTATCTTCTTTTCCACATGGTTGTGCATGTTAAGTAGAGCTTTAACTCAAGTTCCTCGGGATGTTATTGTAACCACCAAATCTAAATATAATTTTGTAAGTACTGCTTCATGTTTCGAAACATTGAATGGGATCTTGGAGAACAACGGAGATCGAGATCGAGATCAATTTTAAGCATTGATATTAACTGGCAAGACCTATAATAAATAACTTAATATGTTTTCTATCCACGAGTGGGTTAGTATCCAATCAAATCTACTATTAAACAAGCTCTTGGTCCTAGATAAATTGGCTTATAGGAATCTATATATTTTCGATGGTGCATGCACCGGTTCAATTGGCTACAATCAAATAGAATGGAGATATGTAATTAAATTGGTATTAATTAAATGCCTTCATCATCAGTTCGATCTGCATATGTTGAAAATATCTTCTATCGTGATATATAGATGTGATGTGAGTATGTGTTAGTATTGGTTAAAGTAAAAATAGAGGCATCCAGAAATACGAAATTTGCAACACTTATTTATTTCAAGTCATACAAATATTATTCTTGAAAATATAATTTAAAATTATTAATCCTAAAAATTACACTTACTCCTTAAAGGAATATATTTATATAAAAAATTAAGTAATTTTTATTAAATAATTCTATTTACAAATAAATATTTAAAAATAAGACAAAATTTATTTTCAATTATAAATTCTTTTTAATCAAAGAAACAAATTCATAGTTTCCAACTTATCATAGAATTGTCTAATATTCAATGCATATAATAATAGTAATTTTGATAAACATAACTATAGATAATTATAGTAGTACCGTATAATGGTTTGTAAGTAGATTTTATGATAATATTTTTTTTATTAAAAAGTTAATTTCGATAATTATTATACTTCGATAGTAATTTCAATAATAGCTAATATTAGAGATTGGAAAAGTAAAAGTTTTGAGAAGAAATAAAGATTGAAAAAAGTAAAGGGTATAGAAAGATGCATTAAAGTAAAGAGACATGAATTCATAAAAGATGAGAATGAATAGATACATAATGACCTTCTGAACCAGTAACCAATGTCGATATGAGTCGTTATCAGTGTTTGAGGAGTTAAGTGATACGATTCAATCCATTGAAAATTGGCAATAGAGGTCTTATGGTTGAATTCTAATTCTAATGGTTGAATTCTATGATTTCAACACATGTACAACAATACTCCTAAATACACATATCTAATGTTATTTGATATCTTTGTGTAACTTCTTTTTAACCACTTTAACCGATATTTTGAAATTTAAAGGAACCTTGCTCCTGAGTGCCTTTAAGTTCCACGCGTGCTTTGATAAAGTTGTCAAAACATGAATCTCTATCAAAATGAATTACTTCTATGGTACATTTAACTTCTCGAATCTTGTTTCATATATTAATCACTTTCAAATACACTCTTATATCTTTCTCGAAACGAGTTCATCGAAATCATATATAAGTTCCATAACTTAGACAAATTTTATATAATAGAGATAATAAAAATATATCATTCACATGTTGGGCACAAATTATAAAAAAATATTCTTAGACATCATTTATTCCCAATAATATATATTACTCGTGATTTCTCCTTTTTCTATTTTTATGTGTAAAAGGTGAGAATTCAATATTTTCATGGAAATAGAAGTTATTTTTTAAAATAACTTCACACTTTTATTTTATTTCATTTTATTTTTAATTTTAAAAAATTTAAAATATTCCAAAGAATGTGAAGTGATTACCAAACATGTTGATAAGAATTACATTTCCAGTAATAATATTCTTAGGAATATAATTTAGTTTGTGAAACAAACGCTCTCATAGGATAAGTGTTAAACATAAATTAAAAAAAAAAAAGTGTTAAACCCTTAATTTCCTATATACCTTCTTATTTAAAAGTGTTACATTTTATTGTCTTGATTTTATTTATGAACTAGC